>JAVQJD010091294.1:0-17514 GCA_036023655.1 Nannoperca australis
TGTGGAAAGACCACTAGATTTTCAACCTCTATGCCATAGACGAGAACAAGGTCAAGAGTGTGGTTAAAACAGTGAGTGGGTTTATGTACACTCTGACAGAAGCCAATCGAATCTAATAACGAGAGAAATGCAGCACTAAGGCTGTCATTTTTTACATCCACATCAATATTAAAATCACCCACAATAATCACTTTATCTTTTTTAAGGACTAAACCTGATAAGAACTCTGAGAATCCGGATAGAAATTCAGAATACGGTCCAGGAGCTCGGTACACTATAACAAATAGAACTGGTTGTAGTGTGTTGGTCTGCAACTCCGTCTCCTGGTCTGGACCAGAGACTGTATTAAACCAGTGGTCTGAACTCTG
The DNA here is from genome assembly GCA_036023655.1 of Nannoperca australis. Taxonomy (NCBI): domain Eukaryota; kingdom Metazoa; phylum Chordata; class Actinopteri; order Centrarchiformes; family Percichthyidae; genus Nannoperca; species Nannoperca australis. Next base: position 369 of record JAVQJD010091294.1, read on the forward strand.
AGTTGTCATGGCTTAGGGCCCCAAATAAACTCGGCCAGATTTCTAGATATGAGAGCGGCCCCATCCAAAGTGGGATGAATGCCATCTCTCCTAATCAGACCAGGTCTTCTCCAGAAAGTGCTCCAATTAAGTCAATGAGCTACTTAAACATACCAAACTGAAATGCTACAGCTGCATGTTAACATGTTTACTGTGGGAATGCTGACATTCAGTTCAAAGCACAGGTGGGTTGTCTAGCTGACAGCGAATAAGATTGAACCTGAGGAAAGTCTGACAATGTAGAGATGAATGTCAAGTCTGACAAGATAATCTGAAGGTAGGTCCACACTAAGCTTTCTCTGTTTTGCCTTAAGCCGTGGTTCCACCCAAAGTAAGCAGAGCTTTTAGTCCCAGGAACAACTTTTCAAAGAACTAAAAGGTTGTGGGAATTAATTGTATCTCGTGCGTATTAAATAGCATAATAAACACATAATCTAGTAAAACGTGGCCTCAAAATATATGTTTCTCTCTCTATTTTTTTTTTCTCTCTATGACCACTCCGGGGCTCCGTATTCCTAAAACCCGCAAAGATTAGGCAAATTAACACGTTGCACATAATTTTTGTGCTTGACTATACCACAATGATGAAGCCATATAAAGCGATAATTTCTTTGTAACAGGAGAAAGCATGGAGGAGCTCCTCAATAAGGCTTGGGCTGTATGCAAAGTTTTACTGTTGACCTAAAAAGCAGGAAGCTATTTAGCAGTTTGCCCGTCATTAAGACATTTTAGTGTAGACAAAGATATTTATCAAGACCACTTTTTGTGCATGCAGATATGTTTTTCAGATTTATCTAGACATGGTCAGCATAAACCCCTTCGCTTTAGCTAACATGGCTGCTAACGGTGGCTCATTTGGTTGCCAAATGTGTACTCCTGGTGGATGGTGGACATGACAGCCCTGACTACGACATATTTAGCTAAATGGAAACTGGAAGGGACTACAGCTGGACTAGACTTAATAGATAAAACTTTGTAAAAACATTTGTTTGGTCATTCGACAAAACATAATTCTGACTGTGACCAGAACAGAAAACCATAAAATTGGATTAACTTCACCTGGATCCCCAGGCTTTTGTTGAGACATGGGAAGTGACATTGTTGAGTGGCACCGACATGTCTTATCATGATGGCAGCATGGGTGTGTAATGTCATGGAAAGGTTACAGTGAATTGATACCCATCTCTATGTAAACACTGCTGCAGACGCCGTTGTCTGGCTCTGAATATCCTTGGCTCGGTGTCATTGTGAGTTGCACTGTAATTGTCTAGAAATTATGTTCATTGTCTGTCCTATAAATCCAATGTAATATGGATTAGTATCATTAGCACGTATAATCCTTTTCATGTTTCAGTGATATGCCATTTTTACCTGCTGTAAGATTTCATGGCTACACCAATTTGAGATGAATCCCAGAGAATGAAAACATGAAATTTTCAATGCAGAAGTGCTTAGATTTGAAACAAGGTTGCTAAGCTTCTGTATTAACGTTTACATAATAAAAGTTTATTCAGTACTATCCATCCATCCATCCATCCATCCATCCAAATCACCTCAACCGGCTCATTTAGATGCAAAGATACTATTAAGTAAGGCATAAGGGAAGTGTTCCCGTTTGTCAGTGAAAATGAATGGGGAAGGTGGATGATATGTCACAAAGTCACCCCGGTGGTTTGTGGTTGACACGAGGCATACATTGCATGGTGCCAAACGGGCACCTGACATTTGGGATACTAGGGATGGGTATCGTTAGGATTTTATTGATACCGATACTTTTCGATACTCTTAAAAAATATTTTATAATAAAGACATGACAGGAAAAGATGTGAAATTATTCAACACTTATTTTATTATTACAAATATCTGGTGGTTTTGTACCTTAATGCTGCTTCACTAACAGAAGCTAAACGTAAACATTATTACAAATTACCAAAAGGGAAAATCTGACATCTCTCTTAACTGATTGTGTCTCCAACTGTGGAGAACACACTTTCAGACGGTGTTGAGGAAGCCTAAACGCAGAGGTAGGTGGAGGAGAGCTGTGAGAGGAGGAAGAGTGTCCTTTTTACCCCATCACCAGAGTCATCTGAGGTACAGATAGGAAAGAGGCCTCTGTAGACTGACACTTACTCTTGATCTTTACATGGATGGTTGTTGCAGTATTTTGCTGTAGAATGAGGTTCCTCCTCATCTCTCGGTCTTCTTCTGCAAACAGTTCTTCTAGTGCGGAGACTCTGGGCTGCTTGCAAACAGGAAGCTGAAATATAAAATGTACGATATTATATTGAGGCGTGTTGATTTTTTTGTTATAACACATAGCACAAGTATCCCAAATGTATGTCTAACGTACATCTTCCTTCTCCTCCTCTTCATCCTCTTCCCCATCCTGAGCCTGTATTGTCACCTCATCATCCTTCTTTGACAACTGAGAGGGAGATTACCTATTAATGTAGGAATTATTATAAATATATTATGATTAAATTTAAAATGAAAATAAACCTTGTAATAATTAGTTCACAAAGTCTCAAAGAACTTACATTTTGTTGATTACTTACTTCTCTCACTGCTGCCTCCACCATTCGTTCCCAGACTTCATTATTTTTCATCTTTCCCTTAAATCTAGGGTCCATTATAGTGGCCTCCTCGAGAAATGCCAATATGTCATTTATTAGGGCGGGAAATGGCTTAGATATACCACCAGATACCCACTGAGGTACAAGCATGTCTGGGATTATGCTCTTGTTACAGATGTTTTGTGTACAATTATGCCTTCATTGCTCTTCCTCTTCACAGACTCACCCACAAATGTGCCATTCGAATGGACTGAATGTTGTTTTAGCACTCACCTCCCCTCCAATAGTGGCATTTCCCAACTTTCATCAGCCATTAATTCTTAGTACAGATGTATCTAATTATGCAGTTTGCACAGTACTTACCCACAGAGAGAAGAAGTGGTCCACATATGAGAAGAACACTACTTGAGTTGTAATCCATTTACCATCATCATGGATAACCGCCCAACACTCCCCAGTCTTGTTAACCGGATGTCTCACATGACCCCACAGGAAAAATAGGTTTTTGGGTGGATCCGTATCAATGGACTATAATACACTCGGATGGAAAGAAACACATTAACGCTGACGCTATGTCACAGATTTCCCTCTCACAACAGGACCCAGTGGTCCTGGAGAAAACAACATCTACATGCCAGGACAACCACTCCTCTCCTGTCAAACTGGAAACTCCTCCACCAGGTCCAAAGTTGCACAAACTTCCAGTTCAGCCTTCTTCTGTCGCCAGCACAACAGCTCAGATTGGCTGTCTGGTAAAAGACAATGCTGTTCTTCAGAACTGGTGAAACAGCTTGACACAGTTTGCTCTCATTGTGAGGAGCAGATACTCAAGCGGGAGTACTTCTTCAACAAATGTGAAGTTCAAACCATATCTTGCGGAGATCTGGTGTGGATGGACGATCCAACTACACAGATAAAAAAACTGGACCCAAACTGGACCCTAACTGGACCATACAAAGTTGTTTCATTAGACTCATATACAAACTCTTGGATTTGAGACATCCTCAAGCCAGCTCTAGCTTGATCACTATGATCAATTGAAGCCTTATTGGTCCACTTAGGATACACCTTCAGCGACTTTGGACCCACCTATACCTCGATAGCCCAGGGACTCTCCCCAGGTCATTATCTGGTTCACTTTCTATGTTTCCTGGACCGCCTGACACTGGACAGACTTCTGCCATTCTGTTCCCCTGCTGCAGAGACCTTCAGGATGGGTCCAGCCACAACACAACAAACCCAAAAGAAGAAGATACTGCACCTGTATTGCCTGCTGGAACACATTGCAGTGGCCCATCCACGACTCGTTCAGTATGGGTTGTTCATAGACCACAGCAGCTCTTGCTGTGAACCCTCCCATTAAATAAAACAGATATGGAGTGGTATTGGACATTTGTTAGTACACTGGACATTTATTTGCTGATTATTTAGGTTTTGTTTTTAATATTTTCAGATGGACAGTGTGTGGTGGAAAAAACTAAGAATCAACTCACAAAACAATTTTGATACTGTATGTTATTGAGTTTTGTTAAACTGGAATACAGTATGTTACATTTGTTTTATCACTTCATTGTTCAGACATATGGTACAGTTTTTCAGGCATTTATGGCAGAATAAGCTCAACATTTATTATCACTTGTGTACCTGTTATGATGTTTGTATTTCCATTTAAAAATGTACATATTGCAGGTCCTTTCAACTCAAATGCATATTTTTTATTCCTCTGATACAGAACTTGTTTTACCCTCGTCCCAAGATTTGTTTTAATCTAGTAACTGTAGTTAACGCTAAGAGAAACCTGAACTAGGACCCAAATGACATTTGAACAGGGCAGAAGGGAATTCTGAATAAAGAAGGATAAAGAATAAAATTTTAAAAAAGATTTGTGGAATTTCTAAAGTTTTTGAAAAATGTTCCCATTTGTCACGTCACGTAAAGCAGACATCTCTGGTTGTCAGGTTTATGACAAATGGGAACATTCTTGACATTTGGCGTACTGACAGTATGAGAACCAGGGTTAAGTTATGGAGGCCTTCCAGGCACTCACTTGTCCCAGGAAAGGCCTCTATTGCCTGGGCAATTTCTTCTCAAGCACACTCTGACGTCTGTTTGTCAGGTTTATGACAAACTGGAACATTCTAGGCAATTGGCATACTGACATATGGGAACAATGAACTCCCCATTCAGAGGCTTGCTAAATGTCAGAAATAGCCTTATGTTTTGAAAATCTCTTTTATCACTACTTTACCTGCCGGCCTGCGTTTGGGTCCTTCCTGCTCCATTGCTCGAACGGCATTTTGTGACACTTGGTATTGTAGAGAATACTTCATGTGAATTTTGGGGTCCTGGGTGCATGTTAAGCCCCCCAAAAGAAGTTCACCAGGTCGCCAGGTCTCTTATGCTAATATTTTATCATTTTCAAAAGGTAAAAGGTTCATAAAGGGAGTTTTTCCTTTTCATTGTTGCCTAGTGCTTGCTCATGGTGGGAATGTTGGGTCTTTGTATGTGTGGGAGTTGGTCTCAACCTGCTCCATGCAAAAGAGTGCCCTGAGATATTTAATATTTAAATAACATTTTATTGAATTTAATTGAATAACATTTGATCAAATGTGGAGTAAAATCAGGGATCTAGTCTCATCCTAACAGACAATTGAGACATGAAGAAGACCTTTTAATGGGCAGGTGTGGGCTGACACGATTAGATATTGGCCCAAGGGCACTCGGCCTGTAGGGGATGGAACACAATGGGAATAAGACACAATAAAACAATTGTTTTTGGTTCAGCTGGCTGGGGGATGGAAAGCACATAGAAGAAGACACGATTGTTCTCTGTCCACTAGCAAACAAAACTAAACGGAAAAATAATGGTGTCAGGTCTGAGAAGAAGAAAACAAGCAGGCCAGCATCAAGGTCACAAGGAAGTTCCCTGCATTTGACTCCACAGAAAAAAGGTGTGATAGAAATGTACAAAAGTAAAGATCTGTGTATTCTCTTCGTGAATAGACTTGTGTTTGCTGTACCTGTTGATTTTTCAGTAAACTCGGCTCACTTTTGAACTCTTTTGGACACTTTCTTGGTGTATAAGCTTTTGACGGTGTGGTGAGAATCCGAGGAACATCTGGCCCATCTTTGGGATTTTCTCCCACAAGAAAAGTCCCAGAGACCCCCACTTTTTTTTTTTTTTTTTTTTTTTTTACATTTTTACAATTTTACACATACATTCCAGGAAGGGGCTATTACAAGTCCACATTGTCAAATCTCCCCCAATGCCCCCATGAAAAAAATATCCTTAGCTTGAACTCCTAGAGAAAGATGGGTGTGAGTAACAAGTCCAAGAGGACCTGTAACATTTTGGGAGGTTTTTTTTCTAGAAATGTCAGAGCTTGTCAGATTTCTTATATGTGGTTGCCACACCCAAACATGGTCACGTTTTGATTTTCTGCCAATTAGCAACCCATTGAATGGAGGGTGAGTGTTCCTGTTTGTCAGCACCACTAACCCTTCCTTGCTCATTCGAGTGCTATGCAGCCATTTACCCAGGGCAGCAAACCCCAATTGTCAGCCAAATGTCTGGCCTGCGTCGACGCCCATGTGACACTCATGCTCCTGGGCATAACAAATAAAGTGTGTGCTGTCCTACTTTTGTTTGATATCATCCCACACCATCCAACTTAACCTCCGACCTACGCCACAGAACGCACGTAAACGCGACGTACTGCACGCTCTCTATGGTCTCTATGGTCCCCGTCTAGCTAAGCTGCCTGTCATGTAAACAAATAATTACCAGTAAGTCGTTGATCACCAATAACTGCCCTAAATCAATAACAACATGGCCTGCATGAAAAAACACAAAGTCGACCAGGAAAACCGTAAGTTCAATCCTGCCTGGACTGATGAGTTTTGTTTTGTTTTACCGGATCACGCCAATGTTAAACCAACATGTTTGATATTTATGCAGATTGTAGCTGTCTGCAAAGCAGATCATCTAAAGCGGCACTTTAACACAATGCATTCTGCCAGTTTTAATGCCAACTATCCTGCAAAATCAGACCAACAAGAAACAGCAAATATGACAGCATCATACAAACACTCCGTTTCTACTATGTGTAAGTCAACATCGGCACAAAAGAGCGCTACAGCTGCATCATTGCGTGTTTCATGGAACCTTGCTAAAGCTAAGCAACCGTTTGCTGAAATTAAAACCTGTGCAATGATATTGTTGGTGAAGTTTGTGGAGCTTTTAAAGCAGGTGCCATCGCCGGCTAACACGGCAAGAAGAAGAGTAGAGGTTTTAGCAGAGGAGTGGTTTTCCAGTTTACTCACCGACTTGAAGAAAAAAGAAGCCGTATCACTAGATTAAATTGTAAATTATTAAGTACATGGTTGCTTTTGTGGTTCTGTTTTTCAGTTCAATCAGCATTAATGTTATTAAATGTATGCAGAAATATACCAGGCCTTTGTAGAAAAGTTAACACAGTGATCTTTGCTGCTGTGTGCCACTTGTTTTAGTGTTAGTTGATGTTGTTAGAGCTCTGTGTTGGCAGAGATGGGACACTGATAAATGAAAATGCTTTTGATTTGAGTCAGATACAAAAAGGTGTGTATATTCCAGAAGTGTTTATTGGGGCATTTAAGTCATTTATTTATTGATTTTTATTGTTTCAAAAGTGAATGTTCTGTTCTTATGTGGCCCTCAAAACAGGGTTTGAGAATCCCAAGCCTAAATTACTACTACTACTACTACTATTAATACTACTACCAACAATAATAATAAAAATAGCAGCAGCAGCAACAACATTATCTGTATTTAGTGGTGCAATAGAAAAAAACACAGATGTTTTGGCCCTTAGCTTGGCATGCTTGACAAAATTTGGCCTTTGAAGAAAACTAACTTGGGAACCCTGACCTAGTACCATGGTTAAGCCCTTGGCTTCATATTTAGAGAATGGTGTATTTCACGTGTTTCATGAAATTGCTGGTGTTACTCCCTTTACATTCAACTACCTTTTTACACATATTGCATTTTGCTGCATTTTCTTCTAAGTTAGCTCCTGCCACCTCCTTTGCTCAAGAAAAGGGCACTCCTGCTTGGGGAGCCTCAACCCAGGCTCAGCCCGAGCTCCCCCTGGCATCTGGTCCTGGGCTTGCTCTTTTGTGGTACTCCTGGTACTAGGTTAGGGTTAGTGGGTATTCTGTCTGTTATATCAGTCTCTTTCATGCCTTGAACGTCTGTAGGAGCTGTCATGGATATGATGGGCAATCTCAATCTGTAGTGCAAATTTAAGAGCAGTCCCCAGTGTGTTTACATTGTGTTCATGACAATGCAGCAGAAAATATTGCTCAATTCCAGCAGCGAAGCGTCTGAATTTACTTCCTACACTTATCTACTAATTTCAGCAGCAAACACTTGGAGGGCCTCACTAGGCAGGTGAGTGCGTACATTGACATAACTTTGAAATGTAGACAGACAAGCAGTCTGTCCAAAAACAGCTTCTAGTTTTTCTTTCACTGCAACATAGTCAGATTTTGTTGTATAACTAAAAGTCAAACTGTCTTCATCATAATCAGGAGTAGCCTAGCCTCTACAGCCACTTTGTTTGTTTCTATTTTGGTGATTAAATGTGTTTTTATTCCATCAGCACACCGACTAAGTCGCTAGCTTAGCAATAGCTTGTAGCAGGCGCGTCGTAGCGAAGGCAGTTAGCTTGTTAATCCCGCTGCCACCAGTGTAACGCTGTAACCACCAGGTTACGCTTGGCACAGTTACTAGATTAAAACCTGAATTAACAAGTAGAATTAAGAATACAGATGTTAATCAGGCCTTTAAAAGGGCAATTTCCTTCCCATTTGTATCCCATCATTCAATCAGAGAGCATGTTACATCCCATTGCTAATTTGCATTGTTTTCCCTCGTTTAACAGCTCAAGGCCCAAAGTGTCAGAGAAAGGCTAAATGGAGAGGCTAAATTACATTACATTACATTTAGGCATTTAGCATACGCTTTTATCCAAATAAAAGCTTTACATAAAGTGTATAGAATCATAGACGAAAACAACAAGATATCGTATAAATGGAGAAGTTAAATAACTAAGCAAAATTGCCCTTTTAAATGCCTGGTTAACATCTGTATTCTTAATACAATTTGTAAATCCAGTTATTTATTTCTCTTTTAAACTGCATTTTCAAATAGATTTTTAAATTCCATTATTAGATTTATTCATTAATGTAATTTTATGTTGTTTTTATAAATCCCTTTTTCATTTGAACTATTTATTGGTGGATTTATATTTAATTTATAAATTATTTTAATAATGCCTATTTTAATTGTACACTTAGTTATTAATTAATGGAATTCTTTATTTCTGTTTCCATGACATTGTGGTCCTCCATAATCTCTACCATCATTAACATGACAAAAAATCTGGCAAGGTTCACCATATTATGTAGTTCCCATACAACATATAAATACACCTTACATATGTGGTTACCATTAATTAAATAATGCAATAATTAAATCTGAGATGGTAATTTCTAAAATAAATCTTCACACAACGAAATCTCATCTCATCTTACACAACAAACAAAAAATAAGTGTAGCACATTAGCAACTGCTTGACTGATCACTCATTCAAAGTGTTTCCTGTATGCTGAATGAATCAAAGTGGAAGTGAAAGTATAAATTGTTATTTCAGACTGCACAATTACCTACTCAAATGAATATCAAACACACTCAATAAGGCTGTAATGTGGATGTCTTTGCTAAGATGAGAAAAACACCTGACGTGAGGAAGGTGAGGCACCTGTCGCTCATGGGCTGAAGGTGTTGTAGCTTCTCAAACTGGCGGCTTAACTGTTTCATAATTCAAACCACCTTACTGGTCGAGCACGTTCTGTAACTTTTAGTTGTCACTCCAGTGTCTCATGATGCTCAGGCATACATGTATTTCAGTTGGTTCCAAGGTAACAGATCATAAATCTGAGACATTGCATAACATTACATAAAGAGCTTGCTCCACCTAAAAAAGCTCCTCCTCTAGTTTGATAATTTCAACAATTAAGGGGGGTGAGTAGAAAAGAAATTCAACCCCAGTTAAAATGTTATTAGTTTCTCATTTTGGATCCTTTTTATTTTACCTTATATGCATTTTTTAAAAACTTGTTGATGATCTGTTGATGTGTTACTCTGCAAACATAATGTTAGGCCCAGTTTGGGTCAGCTCATTCATTGCACTGTATTTACAAACATTTAAAAATAATGTGAAGCGATAAGCAGCCTTAGTTAAAATGTGTTCATCATTCTGATAGTAAGTCAGTGTGCTAACATACTGAAATCTCATACATGGAATTTCATTAATGTGCCACTAATGTAGCATGTCAAAAGAAGCTTCTTTTTATATGTGGCAATGTCAGCAGTAATTTATTTGAGAAAAAACATATCATACTGTATATATGATAAACTGTGTTTGTATAACATGTTTCTTAACAAAGTTACAAAATGCTTTACAAGGAAAAGAAAAAACAAGAGATAAAATCATTAAACACAAGGGTGAAATAATGATAATCCACAACCCTTCACTTCAATTCAAAGTGTCTTTTTAAACATTTTGGGTGTTTTGAAACAGGTCTTGGGGTCTGCTTTAAGAATCAATACATTTTTTGAAATTATTTAATCATTAACTGCAGAGAGCTTCATGAATATCACAAAAAAGATGTAGAGAAGAAGAAAGAAGTCAGCTACATGTAAAATAATCAGTCTACTGTGTATTTATTTCACACAGATCTTCAACACACAAACACGACTCTGATCAGAGCTCACACAGAGACCACACAATACTGGGAAAGATTATTTGCCATAGATTATAGATTAATTATCAGTGCTGCTACGAGTACCAGAGCCTTTGTAGCCTTTCTTTAATTACGCTCTTAAATGTGCAACATGCAAAATGTGTACAGCCAAAATCAAGCACAATTTTGACAGTTAAAAGACCTGAAGAAGAAAAAAATGTAAAACTGTATTAGATTGAATTCTCTTTTGCAATATACCCGCTTGCTGTTAGCACACTTGTAATTTTATTAATGTGCTTGATGCTTCATAGAGGTGCAAAATGGTTGAGTAGTATAGGGTCTAGAGTTTGCCACTGGAATACTTATACATTTACAATAATACATTTATAATAAACACAACTAAATTGATTAATTCAGTTTGCATTAACATTACCAGTTAATCATTCTACTTCCTCATTGTGTCTTATAGTGTAAATGGAAAATTAATAATCACATTTTAGAATAAAACTGTATTTCAAATGTTACTTTTTGTTATTTCATGTAATGTGTATGCATATTATGTTCCATCTAACAATTCATTTCTTTGTGAAAGATGTGTAAGAAGTGTGGCATCTGTAAAATTGATAGATGGAATATGAAAGGCAAGATACATGATTGATTGGAAGCAGTAAAGAATATAAGTCTGAGGCAAATAATGAATCCCCTCACAGAAAGCATGAATTCTCTAGAAGTTAATTCAAGATTCAAGCTATTATTTGTATCATAATGATGATACATACCTCAGGTGATGTATCGCCTCACATGGGATTAACCTCTTCAGTCCCGCTGAAGTAGAACAGTCAACACAAACTCAAGCTGTGCAGACAATCATTGCTCAAACCAATAGATATTTATTTTAAAGTTCTCTCAAAACCCTAAGTTTCCCCAAGGTAAATATGTCAGGCAGAAATTTTGTGAAAGGTGTATAATATTATGCACAAGATAGTAGAATAGTATTTAGAATGAATGGATTTATGATGTTTTAAATATTTGACCTAATGTAGTATCAGTGAAGATGATGATAAAGAATATATATGTAATAATGTCAGTCAGTGTCAACTTAAAAGAGAATATAAAAAAACTAAGTATTAAGAATTAAAAGTTCTGTAAAGCTACTTGTCACAATTAAGAATAAGATTTCAGTAAATAATGCCACCCAGTGAATCATGATTTTATTTGAGTGTATGAGAATCCTCGTTGCTGCATGTTTATAGAAAGTTTTACACAAAAAAAAGACACCGTGCTAGCGGATAAATTAGTCTCTTGTGTATGCATCAGTGAAACCATGAAGTGAATATGTTAGTGAAGTGAAAAAGTTATTCTTATTTTGTAATTGTCTGGTTTTCCCATTAAACTGACACTGAATGTTGAAAAAGGATCCTAGTATTTATATCACTAATGCACAAAACACAGTCAAGTAAACAAATGAAAAACAAAAAATTTACAATATTTGACAAAAAAGTCACAATTTAATTCCCCAAAAATAAAAGAGGAGAACACCATTAAAGGATTCATATCTATCCATTGAGGTGACAGGTGCCTGACTGAGGCACACGAGGCTGCGTGACACCTCCATACCAATTTGCATGTACGTTAACTTGGTGTCACATGATGGACCATGTGAGACACAAAGATGTTGTTCCACACAGTAAAACCTTTGAGGCTGAGGATTATCTGGGTGTCCGATCATCCAACTGCCTGAAGATCTCATATCTCTGTGGCATCTGGCTGTGTGCGCTGTACTTACAGAGTATAAGAAATTCCTTTCAGGTTATTCACACCACTCAAGCGGCAAAAAAAAAGAACAAAAGGCTTGACTGACATTTTATTGGCTTGAATCATAACAAGGTATCTTATGACAGCAATTATTTCATTAGCTAAGTTGGAAAGATCCAATTCAAATGATGGGCGTGTCACAGATCACACCATAGATTTTATGTGGTAACTAAGATGAATGATGGATTTGATGATGATCATTACAGCCTAATCTTTTGTGTTGCATTACTTAAATTATCTAGGATTTTTGTTTTTAAAATGGTCAGTTTAGTTGCTTTCTCCCCAGACAACTTAGACACAGTAGAGGAATGGGTCGAAGACTGAAAATGCCCTCCTCCCTGTATTAAATAGGGGATTATGGCCATGCCTGATGAGATGCCACAGTTACAGTATTTTGAAAGACAATGCTGAAGCAAAGAAAAGGGAAGAAAATGAAAGGCTTTGTTGTTTGAATAGCTACAGTTCACTGATCTGTGTCTCACTTACCTGTAGACTTGCAGGTCATTAAGAGCTCATAATATCTCCACATGCATCATTCGTGGGCTGTGTGGCGAAGACACACCATACCACACACCATGTGACAGACAACATCGCTGAAATGCCTTCAACAGATACGATCTGAAACCTGCATACCATCCCTTTGTCACATGTTTAACCACTTGAAAATGTTTGAACATGGCCGCGTGATTTCTCCATCGATTGAGATGAATGATCAACAACTGTGATGTAAGTTTCTACTCTTTTATTTTTACGTAGACTTTGTTTTTCCCTGCTGAACATTCTGAATTATGATCGTCTAATTATTCAAATACCCCACACGGGCAGAACCTCTTATCCTCCAGGCCTATTTCAGCATGGCATATGCTTCCTGTCACAATGCTTTAAATATGACTTTATGATTGAACAACATTTTTCCACCTCTCTATGCCACCCTGCTGACTGTTGAGAGCTTGATGTATCAGATGCTTTGGTGGTTTCTATCATCTGAGAAAGGCCAAACTGACCCCTAATAACTAATAATAAACTATGAGTCTAGGAGTTTTTTTTAATGATATTTTAGGAAGTAAAACAGTTAAAAAACCAAAATGCTCTACAACAAAATGGACTATGCTGAACACATTATGTATTGGATGGATTCTTATGTAGTAAGTATCTAACTTTTTAGTTTTAACACATTATTTTTCTCAAAAATAAAAATGCATTACGCAGTAAAATGCACAATTGCATAGTTCAGTACACTCAGGATTTCTGCTGCACCAGGCTTATGGTGGGTAATGTTAGCTAAGCTTTAGATTGGCCAACCTGATGTTCGGGACACAAGATAAGTTCCACCAGAAGAAAATTATAATAATAAAAGAAAAAATGTTTATACTACACAAAGTTATGACTCAATTTCTACTTTTCTTCTTTTCTCTTTCTTCTTCTCTAAAAATGATTCAAATAAAACAATAAAACTTGTTAATCTGGTGACTTCATATGTATCTGTGATGAAGAGTCGTGAGCATAGGAATGTTGGGAACAATTCCTTTCACTACGTACAGCGCAAACAAACAGAAAACACAAGGCCCTAAATCAGTCTTTCATGAAAACATAAATGTCTTCCAAAGATTTCCCAGTAATGTTTGTTGACCTCCCCTCATGGACTTGTAAAACCTGAAAAACCCAGTAATATATTGTGTGTGATATCGGGAAATACATCCTACAATAACCATTACAATAAAACATTGTTTGTCTATTAAAGTTGAGGTGACGTTTATACTGTAAAACATAGCTTGACTCTTTAGCACACCGTGTAATATTATCTCATCAGGGATGATTATGAACTACGCAGCGAGCTGAAGGAGCTGAATGTGTTGGAGAAGGAAAACAGATTTCATCTGGAATGTTCTTTGTTTCACAGAGATACAGCTGAATGATGAGTGATGAATCCTTAAACTGGAATCTCTTCTGTTAGATCGTCATGAAGATTGGAAAGCACAACCGGAACACAGAGTACACATGATTTGTAGGAGGACACAGTGATGGCACATGATGCACGAGATGATGATGAGTAGACAACCATGTGTTTGCTCAATGTGCATTGTAGAAAGGCGGAGCTCAGTGCGCTTTCATGTAAAAGAAATGCAAGCAAAACCCGAGGTATGTCCATGTATTCTGAATATTTTCACATTTTTCCTGTTATCTCGCTATAGGCACTGTTAAGCCTGTTACATCACTATACAAACAAGCACTGAAATAATGGATAAAAATAATACAATTGCACCACTTTATAATTCTGAAAAGGTACAAGTTATGAGAGCTATATCACATTTTTTTAAATAAATAAATTATTAAAATTAAATAAATAAATAAAAATAAAATAAATAAAATAATCTTGCCCCAGCTATATCTTGTCCTAGGAACATAAATAAAAACAGAAACTGATCTGAAACTAATGAAATGGTCAAACACTGGCTGAAACAAAACCAAACCTGCAATCACAGATCTCTAGCAAGTATGATGATAGCAATGTGGTGTAAATAATGTTATTTTATATGATCATGACATATATATGAGAAAATCAACTTTACTTTTGTATTGTTGCTAATGATTATATTTTATGACTTTTTAAAGCAGAAAAGCCTAACTAGGGACAGGGGTCACAAATTAGCCTGGACTAGAAATCCTATATGCAATACATATATAACAGTGCCGATTGTAAAAGGCTCCTTCAGCAAGGAACTGTACCCTCAGCTGAGAGGTTCAGTGCTTAGCAGCAGTATAAAACTGGAAACTTACATTCATGCTCAGTAAACCCTCTGTTAAAAGTTATGATAAAGCATTAAAATATGTTGCTGTTATTAAAACAAGGAAATTTTGTTTATTTTGTTTGTTTTGATTACTAAACACACTGACACTGTTGTGTCTTTTGGTCAACACATGCGTTCAATATGCAACCGCAATGATGATGTGTAGTGTAAGCCACACTAATGTGTGTTCACTGAGGACCAGCTTAATGCTCTAACACAGCAAACAGCTGACACTCAAAAATAATTTCCAAAACAGGACTGAGTGAACAGTCAGATGTGAATATTTTGTAATAATGTCTATAAGTCATCTCCATATCAAGTTAGTCAATGCATCAAATGTCTGCAGTGAACCATATCAATCATACATTTTTCCTTTAATTCCTGCTGTGGAGGCTGCTCTTGCAGGAGGAGTGTTGCCAGCTGGGGCTTGTCCGGGCTGTAACAGGAGGGGATGGAGGCATGCAGGAAAGGAGGAGTGGTTTACCTCCTAAAAGCTGAGGTGTGTCCACCCTCTGTTTTCTGAGTGGAGAATTGGATCACACCCCTTAAAACTTCCTCATATATATATATATCAGCTGGAAGCTGCTGGAAGTCACATCAGAGCGAGGGCCTGGCTGAAGAGTGATCAGAGCATCATCAGCAGAGAGTCGTCACCATGGGGAGCTGCTGCGAGAGCATGGCCAATTCACTGAGCCAGCGAAAGAACACCAACATTCGTATTAGTCTGCCGGCTGTCTGCTTCGTCTGGCAGTTTGCTATGATTGTGCTATTTGGAGTTTTCATACGGTATGATAGTGAGTCTGACGCACATTGGATAGAGACCAAAAAGAAGGAGAACATCACCAGTGATATCGACAATGACTTCTACTACAGATATCCCAGTAAGTATGACAATTGACAACTTGTAAGGACATTTACCTTGTAATAGAAATGTCAGTGATGCAACAGTTTTGAAGCAGATTGTGGACAAACCATGTTCACTCCCCTGTTTCTGTTTCTGGTTTCTGTTCACGGCTAGAAAATGCCACATCACAAAATTATGTTGCATTA
This sequence comes from Nannoperca australis, assembly GCA_036023655.1. Classification (NCBI taxonomy): domain Eukaryota; kingdom Metazoa; phylum Chordata; class Actinopteri; order Centrarchiformes; family Percichthyidae; genus Nannoperca; species Nannoperca australis. The sequence continues at coordinate 16,420 of JAVQJD010091294.1, forward strand.
AAATGTCACAGATCAAAAAAAATATTTGGATTTTGATAAAAGGAGGCACTTTATCCAGATCTAGATTGTAACTGTACAAAGGCAAATTTAAGAATCTTGGTTTCAAAAGCTGAACAATTTTTGAGAGACTCTCTCTTTTTCTTGTATATGACATTCACATGTTATCACTGCACAATCACTTTTTTTGGGCTTACATGTGACAATCTGGTAGCAATTGTAAACTGTTTTTTATTTCCTTGTCTTCAGGCTTCCAGGACGTCCATGTCATGATCTTTGTTGGATTTGGTTTCCTCATGACCTTCCTGAAACGCTACAGCTTCAGTGGTGTCGGCTTCAACTTCCTGATCGCTGCCTTTGGTCTGCAGTGGGCTCTTCTCATGCAGGGCTGGTTCCACTCCCTCGACCCCAGCACTGGAAAAATCTATATTGGTATAGAGAGGTATGTCTCTTCATTGCAAGCAAAGTCTGCAACTTTTTGTGCACTGTCAGTCATTTAGTAAACATTATGGTTTTTCATTAAAACAATTGTAGGCCTATGTATAAATATAACATATAACATCCTATTTTTTGGAAGATTGAGGCTCTCTGATAATGTATCAATGATCAAATGTGTCACTGTGCTGGAGTTGCACCTGATACACCATACCAACTCCTGCACTGATTGGATGGTTTGGAGGCATGTCACACATTGTCATGTGTAGGAATGAAAAAAGAACAAACAAACAAGTGGGGGGGGCGGAGTGAGGAACAGAAAGGTCGTTAAAGTGTCCATTTATTCCGATCTACTTTCCCTTTTCCCTCACAGTCTGATCAACGCAGACTTCTGCTGTGCGGGCAGTCTGATTGCTTACGGTGCCCTGCTGGGAAAAGTAAGCCCTGTCCAGCTGATGGTTGTCACCTTATTTGGCGTCACACTGTTTGCTGTGGAGGAATACATCATCCTCGACCTCCTTCATGTGAGTCTCACCAAACCCAACCGGTCGAGGCAGATGACCGCCCACCTAGAGCCTGGTTCTGCTCGAGGTTTCTACCTGTTAAAAGGGAGTTTTTCCTTGCCATTGTCGCCTAGTGCTGCTCATGGTGGGAACGTTGGGT
>JAVQJD010091304.1:0-114274 GCA_036023655.1 Nannoperca australis
ATGTATTTGTATGATTGTTCATACACAATATAAGGATTATTGTGATCATCAGACAGATCATAGTTAGAAAGTCAGAAGCAATGTCAGTTATTTTATGCAGCCTATAGCACATACTACACATCCAAACCTTCTAAATCTCTCCTGTATTTTGTGTGTTTTGTTTGTGTGTACATAAAAAACCTGCTTCATAAAATATTTAAAGAGATTTAAGTTTATTTGTCTTAAATAATAATACTGTATTTTTTCTCAGTAAGTCACAGTAAGTACTATGGATGTGTTCTAGAAATGTTCTAAAAATTCAAATGAGGCATTTAATTATGAAAACAACGTGTTCTTTGTTTGTAGTTTTTGCATGAAAATAATCAAATTCTAAGATGCTGGATGTTAGCACAAAACGCCAGCCATCAGCTGTATCCTTTCAAACATCTGCACTCGTATTAGCATACGAAAGCCACATTGGTTAAAGCCTGGTTGGCATATTTTGCTTCAGCCGTGTCTCTTTTTTTTTGTCCACAATGAGACTGACAGCAGATCCAAATCTACCAGTGTAGCTTCAGATTTCACACAGCTCAGACTGAACATCGTGCTGAGACAGGCAGTCCACCAGCCTCCAGTCACAGCCTTTTAATTTTAGTGAAAATAGGTTCTTGTGAGACTACATACCTCCATTTAACAAGAACAACTTAGCACTTTATTAAATTGCTGTTTCAAGTTTGAGGCAGTTACACTTGGATTTGAGCAGTCCTGCATTGTCCATTCCTCTAACCTCTCAGGAGGAAACTATGAAACTATACACTGGTATTAAAGGACTCCCCTGAGGCCCATGGAGCCCTCAGGGACCGATAGAGGACCCACGGCCCATACTGACAACCACTGCCTCGGTGCAGGATTTAACAAGAGCAGCACAGTTTAGATACCACCAGGTGGCAGTTTTGCATACTAAAACAACAAGCCTGTAAACAGATACCACACAGATACACAGATACCATGCAGATATGTACCAATACAGTGTGGACCTTTATGTATTTGAGGTGAAGTCAAGTCTGTTACAGCCTGTCATGACAGACAAGGTTTCAATAATATGCTGTCATTCAATTCAGGCAGAGCTTTAGATATGAATATTTTCATATGCACGCCGTGGTTCAGGAAGAAAGAGTTGAAAGAGCTGACTGGTGGTCAGCTGTTCTGAAGGTGTTATTATTGACCAAAAATCTCAAGCCATTCAGTGACCTTTGAAATAAGGCTGACATTTAAAGAAAGTCGACTTCCTACAGAGCAAAGCATTACACGCACAGGTACATGGACAACTGACCTCCACAGCAAAACAATAAAATATCTGCTGATCAATAAAACGAGTTCACAAAACACCGCATTTCGGCCACGTCATTTACATTTCTTTAGTGAATCCATTATGTGAGGCACATGTATTTTTAGACAGGCCATCACTGTCATGTCTTAAATTAATGGGAGCACTGAGTGAATTCATTCATCACTATGTGACTCCTGCAGTTCTTCACTAATTGGCAGTTTCTAAATCTGGAAATAAAGAGCTTTTCCTTCAAGAAATCCGTTAACACACCAAGGTCAAACAGGCAAACAGACAAATACTACTGTATTCATCTATTTCACTAACATACAGCTGCATCTTGTGTCTACGGTCATCATATTAATGGCTTACTGTGATTTTATAGGATTTTTCATTTTTCGTATTACAATCCTTGACCTTTCCTGTCTGACTTTGCCTTTAAAAAGCCAGCAGTTTCCCAGAATTGTTATGAGCTGTATTTACAGAAAGGTCAGGCTTCTTACCCCCTTTATGTTGCAGGGCCGTAGTATAAAGCAACATCTTTTTGTTAGATGTCTTCTGTAGAGGGAATCTTCTGTTCCAACGGACATTGCAAACACTAAAGATGTGCAAGCTTTTATCGACTGACTACATCTCGAATCCCAGACTTTTGATCAATTATTGCCACAAACTATCGACGTGGACATTTATTTAAAATGTCACAGCTTGTTGCTTTAATGAAATGCTGCTCTCTATTTTTTTCTGACTCTGTAAATTGATGCTGTTTTTCTTTCTTGATTTCCTGACCTCAATTAGGATTTCTATGACCACAAAAAGCAAACCAAAACAGCTCTCAAGGAAAAAGAAATATTACTGTATGCTTTTAAAAGACATGTACGGGGTGGAACGTTTGATGTCTCTCACAGGAGATTCACTAAACATTTGCACCTCTCTATTTTCTCACCCCACCATCCATGACAAACGGTTGAGAGGGTGCATTTCCAGACGGTCCTTCTGTAATTCACTTTCATTAAACGTCTCTCCCGAGGCCTGGATCTGCACCCGGTCTGTTTATGAGCTCACATTAAACAGATGGGGAGAAGAGACGGAGGAGAGGAACGACAAAGAGCAGCAGCCTCTCTCAAATTTACGGCATCTTTTTGTGAAGGTAATTTGCAGCACACACCAACAAGTCTAATTAGTTTTATATACTGACACTGTGAGTTACCTGAACAAGAGTAGCGCGTTCCAGTCCCCTGATACTCTGTGACTCACTGTTTAATTAGTTTTATTGGCATCCATGTGAGATGTGTGCACCATTGCAAAAGCATCAAAATCCATTTGGATAAAGTATAATAAAACATAAATAAGTCGTACGTATCAAGAGGCAGCTGCTCCATTTATAAGACCGCGTGTGCGCACGCTGAATTAACGGACAGTAACAATGAATAATAGAATAATCGATTGCTTTTTATTGACTACATTAGTACTCTACTAATGTTTGACACATCGGACACTTAAATATGGAGTCCCAGAAGTACCATACACTAAATCTTTATTTGAAGTGTTAAAAGTTTAAAAGATTAGCTAAATTAATAGCACATTTCTTCCTTTATATGCAGTTGCTTGATCAAGTTAACTGAAAATTTAATTTAATTTACTCTCTTATTTATCTTTTACTGGCTTTAAAAAAAATTATTATTATAGATTTCAGGTTAAATGTGTGCCCAGATCACAACTCTACTCTCGGGTCCGACCATGGCACTCTGCTTCTGGACTCGGGGGACCCTGTGGTCCCTCATCTGGGTCGAGGCTCTCCTGTGGGTGGAACGATCTCCCCACTGAAGTCAGGACAGCAGAGTCACCCCGCCGCAGAATAAAAAGCAACCTTAATGCGTTACACTTTTACAATATACAATTTAGGATGATATCTAGCTCTTGCTCCTGTGTGGTTTGAATGCACTTATTGTTGTTGGTTAAGTTGTTTTGGATAAAAGAGTCTCTGCCAAATGAATGTAATGTAATGTAGCACAAAATGTAATCTTTTATTTCTTCTCGTCATCATATAAGCAACCAAGAAAATAGGAAATGTTGTGAGAAGACATGGTGATAGAAGAAATGGATGAATGATTGCGTCCTCCTCTTTCTCCCTAGCCTCTACTCCTTCTCTGTGGTGGACGATCGGCTGTCCTGGGACCTCTCTCTCTCTTTTGGCTGTCAGTGCCTCATCCAGTCTTTGATCTGGATCTCCCTCCCCCAGGAGATTCAGCCTCTCCCCTTCTCTTCCTCTCTCCCTCTTTAGCTACTTATGTTTTCACAATCTGCATTTTGTCATCATAGTTGGATATACTATGATTATCTGTTGTGAATCTGTTCCGTACACTATCTATTGCATCCTGGGAGAGAAATCCCTCCTCTCTTGCTTTTCCTAAGGTTTCTTCCATCTTTTCCCTGTTCAAAGGGTGTACGTTACATTGTAAACCTCCTTATAGAGCCCCTGGATTCTGGGCTGTATAATTGACCTGACCTGACTTGAGTAGTGTGCCTTAGGAAAAAGGTTGCACGTGTCCAAACTTGAAGAGGTCAAAACTCCAGCAACACTTACTATACAGAACAACTTTATTGTCAGACCAACGTGTTTCGGCTTCATTAAGGTCTCCTAGAATTTCTCCTAGAAATTACATTGATATACGACTAATTTGTTTAGCTAAATATGTTTAAAATTACATAATTGCAGCGTGGATTATGTCATCTAACAATGTTGATTTTTCCAGTAAAGGAAGTGCGACTTCTTGTACCACGCAGAGGTCATAGGGAGGTGATCATGTGGGTGGTGAGTGGACAAAGTTCTTCCCCATTGGCTTTAGCACAATGAGACAATGTAAGGTGCTGTACTTTTGTATTGTCGCTTGCCCCCTCTTTCTGCAGGGAGGTCAGAGGTCAGGCCCTTGAGCCGGGAGTGTCTTGTTAAAAAATACTTCAGCAGTGTGAAAGTCTGAACCCTGGTCTTCTAGCATGGCCTCTCTAAACATGAGGCCTCTATACAGTGAAATCTGCTGGATAAACATACTGTACAGGACACAGCTGCTTGTGTAGAAAATACGCAGCAGAGCAGGTTTCTCCTTATCAGAGTGGAACATGCTGCAGGGATAACATTCAGGTCAGTGAGTCTCCTCTGCCATTAACAGAGCTTCTCCAAATTTGAATAAAGTGACATTTGTCCTTGAATGCTTTCATCACTGGAGGAACAGTGTGAGCATGTTGCCACACACACCGCTCCTCTGATGGACTAAACTAATCAAATAACTGTGACACAGTTTCAGTATCAGGATTATGTAATGAACTGCAAAGCATGCAGAAATTATTTTCACCTACTGGTGTTCTGTTCATGTACTGAAGGACTTTCTTCTTATTTAGTACAAGAAAGGTGCTGTAGATGTTATGTCAGTTGTTTTTGGTTCATTTATGGCAATAGTGATGCAATATGTTACTGTATAATTTAAGGTGAGGCATCGCTGGTAAAAACATAGATTTTGGTTGCAAAAGTCAAATTAATTAGTTGAAAGAAAATGAATCATTGTTTAATCAAATTTTTGAATCCAGTTGTTTAAGTAATTTAAGTAACAACAGTGAACAAGTGTTAGGTCCAGCTTCTCAAATGTGATCATACGCTGCTTTTCTGTTTTCTGTGTAAAGTGAACACATCTGAGGTTTTATGACTGTTAGTCAGATAAAATAAGCGATTTGTAGACTTTCTTTTTCTAAGCAATTAATTGTTTAATTTGACCGCACATAAAAAATGGTATACTCTAAAATCCTGTGAAATATGCTCCCCCAAAAAGACAAGATATGGCTGTCTGATGTGATGTGCTTATAGAGGAATTATTTTAAAGCATAAAAACATCAAACAATAATTGGAATATTTGCTGTTCACATGTGGTGCATCTCCTTATATTGCGGCTTTTCGTGGACTGAAGCACTGAAGTGTCCCTGCACCACGTCACCCTGCTGCCAAAGCAGAGCCGGGCTTTAGAGCCAGTCCATGCAGCCAGAGGAACATGATCACATCACTGTGTTATTGGGAAAAGTACCCTCTGGACAGGAGTGGGGGTTGGGGTGTGGGGATGTATCTGCTGACTCAGCCTCTTATAAAGATTAGTTAAGAGCACCGTGTCACTCGAGTGCAGGTTTAAGGAGTGAAAGGCCATAAAGATCATGAAATGTTTAATCCTACTGCATCACATCTTGCTAAAGTATAATATTTCCACGTCTGAACATATCTTATGTGTACACATAAAAACTAAATGTCTACAGTCCCATCTCCTCTGTCTGTCTTTCTAAATAGCTGAAACTAAGCTTTTCTGTCCATACTGTAAGATGGATTAGTATCTACGACTGGACTGGACGGTAAAATATGATGAAATTGTTAGCATTCAACAACTCCATCTCCCATGCAGGGCAAATGCCAATCCTCCCACTCTCCCTACACTGTGTATATATCTTGTATTCTAACCACAGCAGACTACACATGTCAGATTTGCATTTTGTATTTTATTTTGTTATATTTTGCAGTGAGCCCCAGAAGCCAACCAGCACTTCTGTCATGGGAATACCACCCCTCCCCACCCGTTTCTGTGTCAGCTAGCTTAATTCAATACAAATGTATCTAGAAATATGCACCATGTGAGCATAATATCACCTGCCCATGTCAATTAATGTGCATTATAAATATAATAAAATTATATTTTGAAACAGGGCTCCTCTGCAATCAATCAAATTACCACAAATGAGGGTGTTATGGGTTTGGGGCCCCAGATCTTAAGTCCTGACTGTTTGGGGCCCCAGAGCAGATGGTTATCCAGCCTTGCAGGATGAGGTTTTGATGGTGGCCCTAAGCATCATGAGAGCTGTAGTTATTGTGTTAGTATTTCAATCCAATTGTTCTTTTTTTTTTTAGAACTGGAGTCCTATAAGGTTGCTTTGGACATCACTCTTATCATTAATTTAGTTTTACCAGATTGAATCCAGATTTCTTTAGTCTCATATTGCCACACTTAGCTTTAGAGATTACTTTTGAGATACTGGTTGTCTGCAATCACAAACTATAATAACTTCTTTCCACTTCCTCTCAGGGTGAAATTATGTTTTTTACAGTCTCCCTGTGTTCAGCTTCCTCTGGTACCATCCGCGTGTCATGGGAGTCCATGCTGCTTGGAGTTTTGATTTAATCTGATTTACTTGTTGTTACCGTTGTCAACCAGATAGCAGCCTCGCTGTGGGCTGATCTGCTGCAATCAGAGCTGAATAGATTGTAAATATATTATAACTGCAGACTCGACACTTCATGCAGCTGCTTTACAATAAACGCTTACCACTGGGAAACGATTTCTCTTGTTATCCAGCAGCAGGAGGTGTTCAGTCAGTCAACACTTGAAAATGACCAAACCACTGTTAAGGCATATGATAAAAAAATTATCTACATATGAATTTTATTATTTTTTTATTTGTCTGTCAGCAAATAATGCCCTGAGATAACTTTGTTATGATATGGTGCTTTATAAATAAAATTGAATTGAAATAAGTTAAATAAATATAAAATAATTAATATTTTATATAAATAAATATTGCAAGTGGATGTAGCCATAGATGAAGAGGTGCAGATGATATTATTTTCTTTACTTTCTGCTTCTCCCACAATTCATGTGCACAATGTGTCACATTTTATATCTCAGTGCAACACTACACCTGTCAGTTAGTGTCCGAAGTCTAATTTTACTGTCCACAATACAATAAGCGACTGAATGTCTAATGTAAAGGGAGAAGTGAATGAGTACATGAGTACATTTATACAGTATATGGCTCTCAGCTCCAAGCCCAGTGGTTCCAACTGAAGTCATGAACCTTTAAAAGAAGCACAATATATAGTTTCATTTTTAAAAGAGACTAAGTCATCTCCCTAAGACAGCTGGCCACTGTAGTTTTTAGCAAATGTGACTCAAACAGGCGTAAAGATATGGAATCAGATTTGTGTCAAAAAAATCACAAACAAAACTTCTTAAGAACTGAAGCCGTCACTCGTCCACGCGAGAGGTTTGTGTCGGAACTGCAAACACAAAGTCAGGCCGCGCAAAGGAGAGAGCTGGCAGCGAAAACCCAAAAAGACACAGTGAGGAAGAGTAAACAAAAGGGCAAATAGTTTACACAATTACTCAAATTATTTGTTTGCAAGTTATAAGTTTTACTGTTGAAGTGTTGATTGGTTTTTGCTTCAGTGAGTTTCATTCTCTCCCAATTTTTTTTTTTTTGATATTTAAGACATTTTGTTTGATTTTTTTGACACTAATCTGATTCCATATAAATAGTGCATTTGAGGGGGCTCTGTTTTCAGCCTTGGATTAAAACACATTCCTGAGTATAAAATATCATCAGCCTTTTTGTTAAATATCTACAGTACATGTTTTTTTCATGGCGGCAAAATTGACCAATGAGCCAATCACACAAAAGCTGTGCATGCTCTTTATTATTATCATTTCAATAAACTTTAGGCAATAATCTATGTGCTGCTGATTAGATCTTTTATTGTGTAAGTGCTATGACTCCATTAGGCTTTCAGAATTGGTTCTGCCACCAAAAACGCAATCATAGAAAATACCCTCGCTCTCATCCACTGAGACTAAAATAAGCACTGATTCTTTGCTTTCGGAAACATTTCCAGAGCAATACAATCTGTGTACAATGTGTTGGTACGATCCAAATTCTCATTATTCTGTTTGAGGTCCTGCTGCCGTTGCCTCTTCTGCCGATATTATTCTGTACATTTGAGGCAGGTTGTGTTTGGTGAAGTGAGGGGTAAAACGACACTTCAGCTGGAAAGAAAAGCTATGAAATTCACGGCACGCCAAAGGTGGCGAGGCACAACTTAGCTAAGCAACTTTGGTGAAATGGATTAACGAGGAGCTAAAAAGAGAACGAGATCAGTTCTGTAGTTCTGTGATTGTGTGTGTGTGTGTGTGTGCTCGTGTGTGTGCACGTGCATGATTGTGTGTGTTTGTGAGAGAGAGAAAGAGAGAGAGAGCTGACACATAATGAGGTGCATGAAAAAGCCTACACTCTGCATTGTACTGAGAACCAAATAATAATAACAGCAGTGACTACAGGGAGGAAAATCCAATTACAATAGCTATTACTCCCTCTACTGGTGAACAGCCAAGAGGGACAATACAAGTGATTTGTCCAAAATTCACCCAAAGCTTAAGTAGCTTCACCCTTTGCCCTTTTCAGTAGAGGCACTTGCCAGCGTACGGGCTTTGGGGAAATGGAAGCTCAGTAGTAGATGCTGGTTATCCTAAGAACTGGATGTGTGTGAAAGCTTATGGACAAGAGCAGGAGGGCATTTCGACTGCACACAGACGCATGAACCGTAGGCCTCTATTGAAAACACGCAGACTTTAAGGCACTGATGTCGAATTTAAGTTCAAAGCTCGCAATCTGGTTTAAATGCTGACACAAAAGCATACTGTTTTGTATTCAAGAAATCTGTGTAAGAGGGTCATTTATAATCCTGAGAATACTGACAGAGGTCACGGTGGGATTACATTTCAATGTGAACACTGGAGCTATAAAATCACTTTAAATGGCAGAGGGTTTAAGGTTCTCTGAGCTCAAGAGGATCAGCGTTATTCATTACCTGCAAATCTCGATCTCATCTATACTGCTGGTTATATAGCACACAGGGCAGCTTGTTATTAGTGTGTTAACGGAGAGGCCTGTTCTAATCCATGTGCATCTGATATTTGACCCCTATCGAACAGGCATGGAGGTGGGTGACATTATCTGTTGCATTAAAAACGCACCCCCTCACCTCACCTCGCATTCACCTCCAATAGAATCCAATACACATATTCCCATGCATATGCATTATGTAAATAGTGTCATCAGGTCCACGTGCCCGGAGGTAAAGCAGAGGAGAGAGCAGACTTCGGCTTGTGGGTGTGGAGAAGTGTTTTTCTGTAAGGAGGTAGAGGGCAACGCCACATACATTCAACTGACTTGGCTTGCAGCGCACTGTGCATTAACGTCAAACTGACGGCCGATATTTAGCTTTAATCAATGATTCTTTTCCAAAAGTATAATAGATTGTTGGTGATATTGGTTGTTGATTGCCTCGTGGTTTGCAGTCCATAGAGGTATGCATATGATAATAATAGAGGCAATCCTTATTTTCAGCGTTTGTTTGCCTTTTCACACTTTAACTTTACGGTTTATCCAACTTTTTATTCACCTCTCATTGTTTTTCAATAGGCTGTTCACTGACAACGTGACAACACCTGAAGTAAACAGCAAGGCTGATCTCACCTGGTGAAAATATCTCCAACGAAAAGCAGAGCCAGACTCGACAGCAGGAAAGTTGGGAGCTCCATTCCAAGCGGTTTATGATCAATAATTGAGAGAGAGGGGGGGGGGAAGAAAAGAAAAGAAAAGTTTCCCGGAATGGAAATCGTCGACAAAAGCCACAGAGTTTAATTTGAGTGCGCTCTCCTCGTGATCCGGCGCTGCCGAGAAGACAGTAGGAAGTGTGGTGCTGATGCTGCTGGAGATGCTGAAGATGCTGAAGATGCTGCTGGTGGTGGTGATGATGATGATGATGATGATGACCCCATGATCAGCTCCCAAATTCGTCCGAGTCCGGGAGCGCACAAGAAGAGAGCGCGCCGAGGAAAAAGCAAAAGTCCGTGTCCGACCGCAACAACGAGTCGATCCACCTCTGCCGCCGCCGCCGCGCCTGTCCTCCAGCTACAGAGAGAGAGGGAGAGGGAGAGAGAGAGAGAGAGAGAGAGGCACTAATCTGTCGATCCCTCCGTTGCTTGGCCTCTAAACGTCAGATTCAATCTTGCCACTTGGGGGCGGGGAAGTGTGTGTGTGTGTGGGGGGGGACTTCAGTATATTATGTAATCTTTGACACATTTGAATAATCCCCAGGTGGTAATTACTGTCTTAAATAAAGTCACAGGTCAACCATGAAAGAAGAAGAAGTCCACGAGTTGGTCTATACGGTAGTTCAGGTGTGTTTTCACTCAAATACATGACGTCAGTATGTCAGTGTTTTCTCTGGTAAAACTAAACACTTTGTCGTGGGACTATGGAACAGCTGACTGCTGCAGGTTGACCAGCAGACTAATGAGGAAATGAAGAACTCCTTCTAACGTGCATGTTGATCACAGTGTTTCTCATATCAGGGTCCTGTTACTTCAGCACAGAGGTCATCACACTGGTCATGTCATTTGAAACAAAAAATCCCAAAGCAGCCAATACAATAAGACCAAAAGTCTGACACAAAAGTCACATTCAAGAATATGCTCAGGGCACCCTGGGGGCCTAAGGGGGGGGGGTTATGGCGCCCAACATAAATCGCATCCAGCCGAGGACCTTCATTGCACGTCATTCCAGATCTCTCTCCCCTTCTTTCCTGTCACCTTACACATTCAAGCATCGAAGAAGGGCAAAGAAATGCAGAATTTTGTGATACCAGATGAAAACAGCTACTGTGAATTCTGTCATCATTCAGCACCACACACAGAAAAAGCTGGACATAAACCATAAAATACATAAACACAGTATAGACACAATATATAAGTCCATGTTTTACAGGAGAACTGAAAACATTTACAGTATAATAGGACCAGTACAGTGGATACTACACTTTAAGTGCATTGCACTTTCAGAAAGTGTGGGAAGAAACAGATCTAAAAAAGAACTGTCATAGTTAATGCAGAAATCCCCCACACTGTGTACAAAACTGTACACTTAAAGGGATATACAGCGAGTAGAAATGATGAAAGCACATGCAAATAAATGCCAATTAGTCAGAGGTGTCATTTTAAACTTGTCAGAGTTATCTGTATTTATGTTGTTAAGACTTTCATCCTAGTCTCCCTTGGCGTGTGAAATCTGAGCGATGCACCTGCAGCCTGGGGTCAGGTGATCGTGTCAGCTGTGTCGCGTTGCTTTGAAAACTCACGCTTCAAAGTGTCGATTGTCAGATGACTGGCTGCGTTCGCTTTAACCGTGACACTCCACGATGTTTAGGTCCTTCTCCAGGAGGTGTTCACATTATTTTGTCTACACCCACTGCAAAACCCAATGAGTTCACCAGAAACAAGAAGGCTTGACAAGATGTTAAAATAGATTATAAAGCAAAAACAAAATAACAAGGTAAAGGTCGAACGCCTCGCTCCCCACAGGGAGAATTCTTTGAGTTTTCGAGGGATTTATTATATTATAGACATGTTCAATTGGTCCCAGAGGTATAATCTCAGTAAGCATTTTAATCTCCACTCAGTTTGATTAAACAATCCAATGTAGGATTTATTTACAAGAAATGTGTCCTCCATTCTGTCAAAATGTGCAGGATTTTCATTTTACCTCATTAAAGTGAGCTCTTTCTCCGTCTCTCTGCTCACTCTGTTCTCCTCCTGTTGATCCCTTCTTTATGTCAGCTGGAGTCTTTGTTTCCCTCGCAGTTATTTTACCTTCCCTTTATGTCTCCAACAAAACCTGCCCCACCTACGTCACACACTTAGTTATTCATTTTCTCTCAAAATACTCCTGTCTCACTATAACACATCAGTATTTCAATATGTTATATAGTAGGACAAACTCTTGTCTTTAGGCCACGTCGCATGCTTAACAAGAGTTTTTGTATTGCTTACCAATTTCTCATTCTTTCTGAACCTGAGTGTGACAAAGAAATAAACCAGTGTTGGTGAAGGAAATGATATTGAAAGGTTACAAAGTTGTCTCGTGCATGTAATATTAGAAAATAATGTAATTGAGTGCTGCTGTTAGAAGCCGGCCTACAACAACATTGTATTCACGTTAGGCTGTACACCAGTCAGTTTTATTGTGTTTTGCTCTTATCTTGACGTCTTGTTCAGTCATTTCGGCACACTTTATGGATAATAACGTAATAATTGCGCTGTCATTAAAGTTAAAGTATTTTGCCAACAGCAAGTGGTTTCAGTCCGGTTGATAGACGTCTCAACGGGCGTCAAGGCCCCGCCCCTTGCGTCCCCCGTCTCCATGGAAACACTAACAAACATGGCGGATTAACTTTTACTTTGAGAAGATATCTTGCCAAGAGAAGGGACTAGCTAAATCAGGTAACGGCTTCATACGTGTTAAATTACGTAATTAAATAAACATAATTAATTAACTTTAAATGTGATGCATGCTAAATTCTGCATTAGTTGTGTATTAGTTGCCTAGCTGTCTAGCTGCCCACGCTTAGTTAGCCCCTGTCGAGTAAATGACACTAAATTCCATGTAGAAATCTGGTTATTGAATGTTGCCTTACTTACTGCCAATGTCACACACCTCGAAAATATAACCCAACATCTTTTGCAATTCACTAATAGGCCAATCTTTGAATCGGCATAAATATAATTCACCAAACAACATTTTAAAATGAAATTTCAACTTTTTAAATGAGACCAGCGGCTGAGCAACACGATATTTAGGCTAAAGAACGCTAACTGCCGAGTGAAAGAAGTGGCTTTCAACGTCACGTTAAATTGTGGGATTATTGAGGTTTGTTAGCCTTCATCCCGTTCCAGGGGATATGGTGAAGATATAGCTATAAACTATAGGTTTGTGTGATAATATGCGCTTATGTTATTGATAGATAGGGTGAAATGGACGCCGAAGACAGGGAATGTCAGCTTGATGTGGTGTCTGACGAGCTGCTGGCTGTTCACCTCGGCACTGATGAGGAGAGTGAGGGTGAGTGACAGCAGCTGCTGTTTCCGCCTTTTTTCTTTGCAAAATGCAGTTTGTAGTCTCTGTTTAAAGTTACTGAGATACATTCTTTTCAATAATTCACAATTACACATATACATATATCTATTTTACCTTGTGATATCCTCACTAATGTAGATATATATTTCAGAAGATGGTCCGGGCCAGGAGACCTTTAAAGATGAAGAGCCAGCCCTTTCTCCTGATTTGGAGTGGTTAGAAGAGTTGTATGAGTGGGTGTTTCTTCTATTTCATATTTATCCAAAGAAATACAAATGTCTATTCATCTTAATCCTGTTACCTCCCCTCTCAGTATTAAGAACATCAAGTGTGATTCTCAGCATGATATGTTAATAGAAAATAATGTTTAGATTTTGTCTTCTTTTCCCCAAATTGATTAAATACGTTTTATACACGTAAATCTGGGTACCAACACCTCCGGGCATGATAGTGGTACAATTGTATCTATCTACATAATGCATAGTCAGATGTAGCATTAAACATGCAACCTTTCCTAAATGTCCTTTTGCCTCTGCCCTGAAGAGAGGACGATGGTGATGATGATGGTGAGGGTGATGGCGACCTTGCGGCTGCAGCCGCCGACGATAAGAAGAGGAGTTGTGCCGAGACACACCGGATGTTCACGCTGAGACGAAACCTGGACCAGCTGGACTGCTTTCACCGACAGAAGGAGCACGACGTGCTGAAAGCCAGGTCTGGACTTGGCAACCAGCAGATAGCTCCTAGCTCCTTAACCTACAGAACTCTAGACTGAAACCTGTACACGCCATGGAAAACACTGCGTGTTGGTTTTTTATTAAGAAAGCCAACAAACACACGTGTGTTTTGTCACAAGTGGTTTTGCATCACCAGTTTTCACACTCTTTTCATTTTCTGGAAAGATCCACTTTCCCGGGTCTTTCCCCTCCTGGCCTCTCCACGCTGGGCCAATCGTTTCTGGACCAATTGATTCAGCAATTTGCAGGAAATCATTTCAGCTGAAGAGAGAACATTCCCATATTGTCTTCTCTCCCCACGTTTCTTCCCTCTTTTTATTTGTCTGCGCTGCGAGCCATTGAGCACCCGATGGACTGTGATGCAGGCCCCAGCAAAAATGTCATTTCTCCTTTAGCACAAAACATCAGGAGGCGCAGTGGAGCTGTACTCTGCTCTGATCCAACATGAATTCAGTGGAACCTAAGCACACCTGGCTTTAACCACCCTGCAGCTTTTACTGCACCGTATGCCGTGATGTTCTTGTTATACACAGTTTTTCCCCCAACCACAGATTCCTGTGTTGAAATGCACTCTACTAATAATAATTGTAGTCTTTATTGTCCACAAATGTGGGAGTTTGCCCTTGGCTTCACAGGTTGGCTTTAAACACATCATATTAAATCCTAAAACATAGAATATTAGATAACACGCACAGTACAGACAACAATAAGGGAAATGCTTCCAATGTTGTTGTTTATATTGCAGGAATCCAGTTTCCTGATTAGATACAGGCGCTGCATAACCTTTGAAAGAATACATTCTGTGTTGGCTGTAAAACTTACAATGCAATCAAAATTAGACTGCAAAAACTCTCAGCCCACTCTCAGCTTTTCAATATCTTCCTTAGATTACCTTGTTAGCCAGACGAATTACCTTCCTTTTGTTGCAATGGCCACAATTAGCCTGATGCTCTGAACACATTGCACGTTAACAGCCCTGAACATGTTCCTTCTGTTTGGCTTTCATCTCGGATGTTTCTCCAGGTCAAGACTTGCACTTGTCTCTTGTTTTCCAGAGAAGAGCTAAAACTCTGTCGTCAGAACATCGACAGTTTGGTGGAGCAGAGGGATACCTTGGAGAAAGAGATGGAGCGACAGAAAGCGGCAGACAACAGGTGAGTTCAAAATGAACAAACAGTGACTGGTCTGTACGTTACGTTCATAAATTAAATCTTTCTGTTTTGTCCAACCTTTATGTATTCCACTCTTTGTATGTTTTATTCGGCAGTGTGGCATTATTCCGTTTGCGAGCACATCATAAGCATCTGTGTCAAAAGCTGCAGAGTGAGGAAGAGCTGGAGGTCGACATCAACACTGACCTGAAGCAACAAGAGTGAGTCTGAGAGGAAGATGGTCTGAGGTTCCGACAGGTTTTAGTACTGCACGGACAGCGCTGCTGCCCCTGCTTTGTAACATGAACGACGTATTTCTACAGTTTACTGGATCATAAAAGTCATTTCTCTGTGGTGTGGGGACGTTCTGTAAAACCTCTAAGGAATCGGTCTGCTTTAAGGACCTGCCAGTCTGCGTGCGCTTTCATAGGCTTTTCCAACAATCACCCATTAAATGATTGCCTCTTAGACCAATTAATTAAGTTGAGTGATCTGTTCTTAATCATGATTTAAATTAAAACTAGAGAGCAAAATGAAATCTGCAATGTTCTTAAAAACCCCATATAGGTCCAGCTTCTTACCTCTGCTACAGTGAGTGACTGTACTGGTAGATAATATACACTGTAAGTCCGCATCTTTAACTTGTTCTATCTACATCCACCTCATTCTACATCGCTGCTCCTCAGACTGGAGCTGAATGAGATGGAGGTGGAGCTCGGCAGGGTCGCCTTACTCCGGCGAGAGGTGCAGGACGAGGAGCGGGTCTTCCAGGTCCTTAGGGTCCAGAAGGCAGCTACAAGGCTGCAGCAGGAGAGGAAAGCCAGCCAGAACCTGCAGCTCAGGATGCAGCATCTCAGGGAGTAGGAGTTTGTATGTGTCTGTGTGTGTGTGACAAGTTGTCTCAGTATGAAGACAAGATTTAAACATCTAATATAAATGAAAGTCAGATCAAATGTCATTGTACCTTAATATATACTCAAAGTATGAAGATATGTTTGTCCTTAAATAACTTTATGATTGATTTTTGAATTGATTCTATATGCACCTTGAAGTGCCATGTAAAGACTGGTCTGTTATGTGTATAAGCTTCTGTGATTGTGTTCTGACAGTAAACAGGCAGCCATGCTGAAAAAAGAGCAGACTGAATGTCAGAAGAAAATTGAAGAGGGCCAGGCGAGCCGCAAGATCGCTGCCAAGTACCTGAAAGAGTCCATTAAAAGGTAATCAGCTTTTAAGCCAATAAACAGGGCAAAGGCATGAACAGGAACATTATGACTCTCAGAGGACTCATCGGAGAGTTGACATATTGAGCATTCAACAAAATATATTACAAGCAGGGAAGAACACTGTGATGCACACTGTTGCAATGGTTCACACGTTCCTTCATCAGCATGAACAAAGGCACTTTGAGTAAACGGGCGATACAAATATATGTCACCAAATGTGAATTTATTCGTGGCTGAAAATAGGCTGCAACAAATACCCTAATTACTTCTCTTTGAACATTTAATATAGACTACAATGCACAGCTGTTTGAGTAAATCACTTAACCTTCTTAAAGCTTTGACACTATATATTTGTCCAGTTTTTAAAGATGTGTATCTTCAGTAGGGTGGGACTGAGTGCCACGTGGTAAATGCTTGCAGCATGTGTATTTTTCAATAACCACACTGCTTTGAGTGGATTATCCAGCTTATGCCATGACAACGTGCCAACAAGCAAAATATAATTATTGTCTATTTATATAACAAAGCTTTATTTTCATTTTCTAGTAACAGTCAAAACTACTCAGAGGAAGACAGGCCTCTAACCAGGAGAAAGTCTCACAGGGTTTAAATGTCAAGCTTGTTCATTTCTTTCTGTTTTTATAATTATTGCTGTATTACTTTCTGTCTGATTACTTCATCTGCTTGCCAATGCTCGTAGTTTATATTTCCCTCTACAGGTGTTGTTAAAATCTGTGTTGTTATAGTGAGCTTTGTATTTGTGCATTTTCACAGAATGACTGGTAGAGGGTTTGATAAATGCCTATATATGTGTGTCTGATCAATCATAACTGGTCATCGGAAATCCTCACCAATCCCAAATTCCCGTTCAGTACTTCCAGTCTGGAACCTGAGCTGAACTGTACTGTCGATCAGTATATACCACCTGAAAGCTGATGTGAATGGTATTTTCTTGTAATACTTAAACATGTGACAGTTATGGTTAGAAAGAATCAAGCATTTCTCTGAGTTATGACAATTAACCTAAGTGTTGTTTCCTGGAAGTTTAAACCCAAGCAGAAAAGGCACATTAGTTTCTCTGTGCTGCATTTGAGCGTCCACGTGCGTTGTGATTGTCCCCGTTTCATTCAGGATACGTCAGCAAGAGGCTGAGAAGGAGCGGAAGCACAGGGAGTTTCTGGAGAAGAGGATACAGGCTGTCAAGTCACTGAAATCTAACATAGCAGCCACCCAAGTAAGCACCCTTCCATACGGATCCTATAGCATTATGTTGTTTTAGCTATCATATCTATAGTGGGATAAAAGATCATTCCCAACTGCACAAGTGAACAACCTTTTAAGTACAAACCCTCTTTAGTGATGCATTATATTCTCATAAATACTTATTCCATATTCCATCTTGTAGCTAGGAGAGATGTTATTTGATTGTCATTACTACACCCCCTCCTGGATCCCCAAATGTAGGAAACTCTGCTCTGGACTGTGTACGCTGCTGTCGACAGCACTTACACTCTCACCATTATGATCTTGCACTGATATCATCATCATGCTTAGTGCTGTATTTTCCAATTCAACAGGTACTCTCCAGTCTCTCTGGAAATATAGCTTCATTAATCGGGTGTTACTTGTTTAGGAAAGCTTACGGGTCCAACAAAGCAGAGCCAAAGCAAACACCCAGAAGAAAGAGCAGCAGCAGAGACAACTGAGAGACTCCCTGCAGGCCCAAGGCATCAACAGTATCAAGCATATGTACCAGCAGAAACAACTAAAGGAGATAAAACGAAAACAACAGTACGTCCTCTCCCCTCCCCTCCCCTCCCCTCCTCTCCTCTCCTCCCACGTGTATGTCCTCCACTCCCACTCCATGCAGCACTGTGTGGGTGTTTTTTTCTCTCTCGCTGTGTGCTGAGGAATACATGACCGCATTTCAGTATAATGCAGTGTTGTTGATTTGCCCTTCTCAGGGAATTCGAGGAGAGGCAGAAGTCAAAGAGAGTGGAGATTGTGTCAAAACTCCTTCAGGAGGAGCAGCTGGTAAAAAGCAGAAAGAGGCACCGGGCACTGCTGCCTAAACCCTCAGCCACTGACAAGGGCCCGTCTCTGGGGGGGGCAAGAGAGAAGCTGCTGTACTACATGGATCCCAGCCCCCCCCCAGCCACTGAGAAGAGAGCCGTAAGTGGTCGACAACATCTGAGATGACATTTGTGAAATGAGAGAGAGTGCATTTGGAACAGTTATGACCCAGTATGTGTGTGCATTTGTCCAGCAGTTGAGAGAGTTTAGTGACAGCAGCAGCTCGTCGTCAGCGTCCTCTGATGTAGAGGACCTGGAGGAAACCCTGTGCCAGGAAGTGGACCACCCGAGTCTTGCTGATAGCTTGGCTGAGCCTGAGTTCTCTGGTCTGTGGGACCAGAACTACAAGGTGCACGAAAAACAACCAAAAGAAAAATCCCTGCATGTTGCTAAAATTAAACACTCATAAATCATGTCCCATTCACAGCAGGCACATCACTTTCCTGTGGATGTGCTTATTGCATATTTTTAAACAAATGAATCCCCCACCTGCCAGCTGAAGCATGTTGTGTGAATAATTCCACTGACAGCCAGTGTTTAATTGGCTTAAAATAGTTTGATGTAAACAACAAAGCTGGTTCAACTGATTTCTTGTTCCCGGATTTAATCAGGCAGCTTGAAAATTGGAAGTTGAGGTTACACGCGTATGGACAGGGACAAAACACAGGATCAGTTCCCAGCAGCAGTACCTCCAGCTACTGGGAACCAGTGAGGGATCATGGTTTTGTTCCTGCAGACCTCTACACTACTAGGTTGGTTGGAGAAAGTGAATTAGGGGTCTGGAGGGGAAACCTCCACATTCTCCCTGTGAAGCTCATCGCCAGCAAGTGAAAAGAGACACTGTGACACTTTATTTCCCAGAAGTCTAAACCCTCCCCAAGTCAAAAATCAGCCCACAGTACTGATATTTTTAGTAGTGCGTTTCCCAAAATTATTTAGAATTAAAAATGAGAGAATTTACATTAGGGATGCAAGCGATTAGATTCTTACAGTAACATTTACTGGTTCCAGCTCCTCAAATTTGATCATTTGTTACTTTCGATTGTTTTATATCTTTGTGAAATGAATATCTTTAATTTTCTAACATTTCATTAATTTGTCAAAATAACAAAACAGATCATCAGTAATGAAAATAATTGGTAGTTGCAGTCCTGTTACTGATGAATCAAATGATTGTTCCAGATTTGGGTGCAAGTGGTTTTCCACACTACAGAACAACCTCTTGTGGCGTGTTGGAGGTTTAACTTCACCTGTTGCCTCCAGCTCTTTTCTGGCCAGCTAACTCTGGCTGCTGCTAGCTTTACAGTTCCTCCCCGGCAAAACGACCCCTGGCTAAACTAATCCATTAAACCTCTTTATTAATACTGCAAACCACTGATACTGAGTTGCAATTCCAGTTCCAATTCTGACTTTTCTTGAATCTGAAGATTATGGTCCTTGCTCAAGGGCTACTCCAAAGTAGTTATTAATAGTGTCTCAAGCTCGCTGCCGTGGTGGTGAGCTGGCTCTTTGTCTCATCCAGCCCCCCCACACATTTTAAACGAGGGGCGACAGGCATCACTTCTCATTGTGCGGGTGCTTTTGAGGACTCAGAGCGAGCGCGGTGCTACAGCTCAGAGCTCTGAGCAAGTAGTCACCCCAGTCGAGTGGAAGTCGTCTCTCCTCCTAACGTACAGATCATCCTCGGGCCCTCATCAAAACGCTACTTCTCAGCACCGTAATGGCTAGTGTGATAGACGAGCACAGCAGCAAAACAAAGCTAATAAGAGGATTCATGAGAATGATGATGGCACGTCAGTGTTCACTTTAAGTGCTTTACAATAGAACACTTTGAATTCTCTTAACACACACATTTCATGTTATTATTAATATCATATTTTGTATTATATTTGAGTGGAATTCTTTTGTTTAGACCACATTTGAGAATTTTGCCTTCTTATGTTGAAAAAAGGGTTTTGTATTATAGTTTTATTGTTTCCGTATAAATACTGTAGCCCAGTTGATACTGGATTTTTCAGGCTAATATTTGAGAATCTTTAAACTCCAATAATATATTGGCAGATATTCATATTTTAAAACAAAGACATTACATAAACACCTTTTGATAAAGATCCCTCACACCTGTTCTTTATAGAACATATAATATGTGCTGAGTGTGTTGAAAAATAACCGTTTTCTCTGGTGAATAAAGTATGAACTGGCAGCTCCTTTTCTATATCATACACAAGCATATCTTTAGCTCTCTTTATGTTACAGTGTTAAAATCATAGTGTTATAATAGGGATTATTCATAATGCTGTCGCTTCCCTGTGTGGTTACAGACGGTCCTGGATGAGAAACCTCTGCTGGTGCAGTCAGACGTAAAGCAGGAAGAACCTGCGATGGCCAGTGGAAAGCTCAGCACGCCTGCTAAAAAATTTCATGGTAAAGAGCTGAAAGGGCCTCCATTCATCAGTAAACCAGAGGAGATCCTCTTCAAGGTACCTCACTACTGCCAAGACATTACCCCTGAAAATCATTTATCATAGGAATCCATGACTTTTAGCATAAAGAATGCTAATGAACTTTAATGTTCTGTAATGTGCTTTATCCAGTTAAAAGTCTAATAGTTTGTATTTTAATAGCAACAGACTGACTTTGCAGTAAATTGTCTGTTTCAGGACTTTGAAGTGGGGAAAATGTACAAGAAGAAAATCATCCTGACAAACATCAGCTACACCACAAACCATTGCAAGCTCCTCGGGGTCTCCGCCCATCTCAAGGATTTTATGTCCATCAAGTAAGACGTAGTAAGCGGCGACGTATACAACATGCACTCTACACCGACAAAGTTACAACTACAACAACATAGCATAGTGCAGACAGGCAAGATACACCCCATACGTCATATCCACATATGATCGTGACATTAATGTATTTGTGCAAAAGTGAGCAGCCCACCAGAACCTAGACTGAATCCCATCTGAGACAAACATGGAAATATTCATCTTACAGAGATAAAACAGATAAAGATACAAAAATAAGAGCATCATTACTCACTGGTTTTCCTCGTGGGTTTGTGTATTGCACTTGTTTTGAATATCTAATGTAATTATTGAAATGTGAGTTTAAAGACAGAATTCTGCTATTGTGACACTGTTAGAGCTCGAGGTGTTTCCAACAACAAATGCTAAGGCTCCTATGAACTCGCTGTATGTTGAACAGCTTCATTTATCACATGGAAACATCTGCCCATGTATCACCACGTAGGAATTGAATACAACCACTTCTTGTCATTTTCAAAGACGATGGAGTGGACACAAAAGCAAAGCCTGTCCTCCCACATATGGATCACCACGCTCACAGGTCCTCTTATGAGACTCAGCTCAGTGAGTCAGTCTACGTCTCTGCTATCTCCTCTCTCTCTCTCTCTCTCAGCCTGCCGGCAGCCCACGGGCCGAGCGGAGATGCATTGTTCTCCAGGTCACTCGCTGTGGATCACTTTCCCATCAGCTCCCCCGTGACTTGATGTGGTTTCTTTATCTCTCTTCTTTCTGCCTGACTGAGCGAAGGGTCTCCCAGGCTACAGCAGGGTCAGCTGGAAACTACTGATGCTGTTCTTGAGCCGTCATGCTGGACAACTTGTCTGAACGTATCACCGTCTAGTCCTCCACAGATCTTAGCTCACATGTAGCAAAAGTATTTTTCTCACGAATGAGGAGTTAAACCTACATGCTGTAAAGAACACCCTGACTCAGTTCAATGTAATCCGGGGTTTTGCTGATGCAACCTACATTGTGTGTATGTGTATGTACCTTATGGTGACTACTACGTATGATGCTGTTGGATAACCATCTCCCTCGCCCCAGACATTTTACTCACCCGACAACTCATAATATTTGTTATTGGAAGAATGTTGAAAATCTGAGCACACCAGATGGAAAGCAGTCTTCTCAGTGACTTATGTGATGAGGAAGAAAAAGACGTCAGGCAGGTGGAAAATAAAAATAAAAACACACATTATGAAGACAAAGAAAGTTTTCTCCTGTTAAAGTCAATATGAACCATGTAAAATCAAGGACGGTGGACCTGCTGAACTGTGCTCCACTGACTTTAAAGGAAACTAACTTTTGTTGTCTGAGTGACGGGTGTTTTGTTTGTTGCTTTTAACATAAGTGGCGTTGTTTATGTGTTTTGAATGGATGCTATCTGGGGATACTGATTATATAAGCCATTGAGTGATTCAAATATCTGGGCTTAGAAAGATCCAAGACCATTATACATAGTAGTCCTGGATCAGGGTTAATGGTGGCTAATGTTAAAATAAATATCGCTGTGTAAATTCCATTACCAAGTCAGTTTGCTGCCTTGATGACTCTTCTCTACTTGTGCCACTGTTTCACTCTGTTTTAGCACGTCACAGATAAGCGTTACGATGGTTTAAGCACAAAAGTAAAACAAAAAGTCAACAGACGGGACCTCACCAGGAGACATGTTTGTTGTTTCCTGCTTGTCCTCGTATTCCACTCTCTCGCTTGCCTGATTTCTGCCAATACATTGCGCTTATGTACATCCCACTGATTATTAAACCAATATTGGAAGTAGTCGTGACCAATGTTTTTATGACTCATCTGGCTGGAAAACAACAAAAAGCAAGACATTTCTTGTCTTAATAAAGTCACTGGGTTAAAAATGTATCCAGCGTGGGTCAACATATCCCTTTAGCTTTAAACAGTACTAATGAGTTCCCATGACCCAGGGTGTAATTTTTATATTACTGTCACTTGTGTTTTCTACCGCCCAACAAACGGGTGTAGTGTGATTTGTGTTCCCTTGCACCTTCCACCATACAATTGCCTTAGGTTTATTTACAAATCTAAGAATCATGTTTACAGAATGCTACTGTAGACTACACATCTCCAACTATTGTAACTGTAACCACTGCCACAACTGCAATAGTATAGGGATAATATTAGAATAGTTTGAGGAAACTGAACTATGCTTACACACACTGGCAAATTCACCTGTTTCTGACATTGTGCCAGGCATACATCCTGCTTCTGCTATTTAGTGTCTGTTGTGTGTAAACCCTGCTGGGTATTCACACATTAAAACCCAAAATATTGAGATCAGTCGTGACAACTGCAAAGCCTCTGTGGCTCATCCAGCTGAAGACATAAGCACAGCAGGAGAGAGAGAAAAGTGAACCAGGAACACACTGGGCTTTTTCTCACCAGCCCATGGTTCCCTGTACGCCCCCTGAATTTCTAAAAATGGCTTCCCATCTCCCTGCATTTGTTCCAGAATGGGCTCTGCTGTGTCTTTTCACTACTGGGACAAAAAACACAACAGCCCGCGCTTGCCAGACTTGGCGAAAAGCCATTGTATAGATGCTGTGTTTGTGCAATTAGTGTCACTTCCTAGCATGTATTGCAAATGACTGGTTGAGAGGAAGACACCCCTCTGTGGTCTGTATGCTCAGGAGTTGTGGGATAAAGACTGTAGTAGAAATTGTGGTACTCGAAATCTGAGAGTGCGATCACACCTACAGTTTGTTTCATTCGGTCCAATTCATGCTAGAATGATATTTACATTGTGTTTCTTTTGGTGGCTCGAATGCCATCATTCACACCTGCCCAAAGATCCACCAGAAGGAAAACAATCTCTAAGGTTTGGATAAATTAACCTGAAAAGCACTCGTCGTGGCTTTCACAATATTTCCTAAAACTACAATGCAGAAACATGCATTATGTTGTAGCCACCATGAAGAGAACAAGATTTCCCTTCTGTGAAATAAGTACGACAGCAAGTAATATCCACACACACTGTGAGTTTTGTTGCTTCACTGTGGATTGCTTTCAGCATGGTTATGAGTGCGCGGGTGTTTTGGCTCTGTAGAGCTGAATAATGAACTGAGAGTGCGTGTTGAGTTACTGTAGGAGAAGCCAATGGGAAGCGCCACAATGTACAATAGAACGCACGGCATAGTCGGAAATACCGTACAGCCACAGTTTCAGCTTAATCACTTCAGTCTGCAGCCATGGATGTTCTGTACAGTATGGCCTCGTTTGCAGCACTTTATATAGGGCTCTGTTAGGCTTTTTCAAACACTGCCTCACTCTGCATTTAATCCCAAGTGAACTGCTCTATTTATTCTTCACGTGTCTTTTCATACCACCTGTCTTCATGATTACCACTGGATTTAGCCAATTTGTGGAAATTCTTTCATACACTTCCAGGTCACAGTGGTGAGCTGGATGGCAGCTTCAGCCAGGTTCATCACCTGATAGCTGGGCCAACTACCTCAAACAACTGGCTGCAACCAAACATACTGATCCACTGCCCACTGGTGTTAATGATAGCATTCACAGATTGGTAACTACGTTGTAGTTTTATTGTATTTGTGTGTGTAGTTTTTGGTCAACGGCTAAAAACATTTTTTAAATTTATTTTTTAATATTTGTTGACATTTCTGTCTAGAGGGAGGTGAAGTGCTGTTAGTGTTACTACTATTAATACTACCTAATGTCTTCTTTTTGGTAATAACATTGACCAAATAAGTACACAAATCAAAAGAAACACCAATTCTATATATAGATATATTTCTTAAAAGAATTTCCTTCAATTACTGTACTGAATGCTACATGCTGTGTTATATATATTTTATATTTATTTACTGGCACAAACAGTGTATATCTACACATGAAAAGCAGCAAGTGTATGATTTCACTAACAGATTTAGTTTTTTAACAGGATGATGCCATTACCAAGACCCAATAACTGTAACTGTAACTGTTTCCTAATTATGCTCATAGTTGCATGTTTCTAACTTTTAGTTTATCTATTGCATTCTGAGAATCCGCCGTGCTTCTCTGGCTGGCTGCCTGCTACATTCTTATTGATCGGCTCCCTTCTTGTGTCTCTGGAAGGGCGGCAAGTTAGCAAGTGCCTTAGGGCAGCATTAGGGTTGGTGCAAACATGTGCTGTGAGATACACATGTTGCTTTGAAATAAGCTCACAGTCTCCATGTTTCTGTTCTCCTCCTGTGGTTTCTGCTATGGTTTACACACAGTGAGATATTAAGATTTGACTGTGAAATTGTGGAACAATAGCTTTTTAACTTTTCTTTGTTTTCTGTGCATCAGGGTGACTTTTGACCTCGGCTCTGTCTTTTGCTTATCTACTTTACTCTCAAGCTACTGATCTTTAGTTGAATACAGCATATGTTTTACTGCAGAGGCATGTTCTGTTCATGTTCCTTTGAGTCTTGTTTTATGCTGTTATTGCTGTACACATGTGAGGCCATGCAAAGATGTAGTATCCATTTTAATAACCATAGGAACAGCATTGTGTTTTCCATAATGCATTACATTTTGAACTGTTTAAATGCACATTTTCATAACTCATGTGATTTGTGTTTCAGCTTTGAGCCTCCCGGTTCCTTATCTACTGGGATGTCCTGTGACATGCAAGCTGTGTTTCGACCTATGGTTAGTGACATCACCCCTCCTTTTAGACATGCACATGTTA
Source organism: Nannoperca australis (assembly GCA_036023655.1). NCBI lineage: Eukaryota > Metazoa > Chordata > Actinopteri > Centrarchiformes > Percichthyidae > Nannoperca > Nannoperca australis. The sequence goes on from JAVQJD010091304.1 coordinate 25,775, forward strand.
CAGTTAATAGACTGTAGTTTCAGATCTGCTTATTTGATTCTAGTGGTTTTTAACCTTTTTTGAGTCTGCTGAATGTACCAGGTGAGACATCATTTTGTCAAATTGGAATGAAGCGGTGTACAGATGTTTTGTGTCAGCGCATAGAGGTCTGATCAACTGTCTTATACATAAATGGCCATAATACTGTGTATTATTCTACACTGCTCAGCTTTATTCACATAATGCGATGCAGTCAGTAGCACATGTTTGTGTTGTGTTGGCTCTGTACTTTAAATATTTGATTATTTATACTTAAATAATGCCCACAAGGTTATGGTGCTGGCCTTCTGTGTCAGAATTACACAATGCAATCTCTGCTTAATTCCCTGCCTTTGCATATTACATATAGTCTCTGACTGATCTGCTTTTTGCCATTATGAACTGTCAGCAAGAGGCCCAGAGGTTTGAGATACTCCCTGTACAAACAAATATGCTCCTCACAAGTTTAAGTAACTTTCCAGAATTGCAGTTCGATCTAACGTCAAACCTTTACGCTGGCTTCAATGTCAGACATCAAGCGGTGTTATGATGCAACACATTGTCCCTTTATCTGATCCCTGCAGATCAACAGGGACATGGAAGGAGACGTCCAGTTTGCATCAGCGGCGGGTGCCTTCTTTGTGCCCGTCAGATGCACCATAAAGAAATGTGATGTGAGTAGTGTGTTGAAGCCGACCTACACGAAACTGTACCAATGTCAATGTCATGCTTTGCTATTTGCTCATATTATTCTGTTTGTCTTCAGAGTACAATATTTTCTTGCAGTGCATGTTGTTGTTTGGTAACATGTGAGTATATACAACATAGTTTTTGTTGGCCTATACAAGTGTAGCTTTAGGTCACTAATAATGTAGTAATAATAATTATATTGAAATAATAATTATAGAATAAATACGTAATTAATCACACCACAGAACAACACCAACTGGCTATCTATCCCAGTAAAACAGTCTAATTATGCTCTGTATCCTATTTATTCAATTCATGTATGTATTAATGTATGTAAAACTATGTACTCCAGCTGGTAGCTCCTCACAGCTGATGCTAATTACTGTGTGTGAATGTACCCTCTCTCTAGCTGGAGGTTGACAGCCAGCTCATTGACTTTGGTTCGCATGTGGTGGGCCAGACTATTTCACGGACTGTCACCTTGACCAACAGGGGTGCACTGGCGACTCTCTTCAGCCTGGACACCTCCACTTGTCTCAGTCCAGAAACTAGCCATGTCCAGATGCCACCCCAGGTCTCTGCCAACACATGCCAGGTCAGACTCTCGATATGGACCTTAAGAGTTGCTGTTTTCTGTGACGGGCTGAGGGACTAAATGAAAAGTAGAGAATTTACAGCAAACATGATGACTCGAATGTGTAAATTCACATTACAGGGTCCTAAGACAGCCAAGTGAATAAACTGCAGTGTAGAAAATCAAACGTGTGCAATGTGTGTGCTTTTCTTGGCTCACAGGAGACAAGCAGTCAAAACACAACATCTGATAACCAGAGGAGCTCTGCATCCACGAGCACCGGAGAACTCCAACCAAAGCAAGAGAGTCAGGAGCTCTCTGAGGCGCTGCAGCAAGAGCAACCAAGTGAAGGTCTTACACACATGCAAACATGCACAAATGATTCTGAACTGGACTGGTACTGCACAATTTGGTACTGTCTCTTTGCCTTTTCCCACTGGGCAAACATGGACACGGGTGATTGGCACAGTCAGAGAAAAAGATCAGGGCCAGTAGCAAAACTTATATAAAAGTGATTTGCTTTGGATGATACGTTCTGGAAAATTGTTGTTTGCAACACTTTCTCTGGCAGTTTTTTGTTTGAATGTAGGAAGCATGACATTCTTATACCATTGAATATTGAACAAATACGTATTTTTTATTAAAGATATTTATACTTGGATTGTCTGTCAGTCCACCGCTTGGTCTAGACTGAAATATCTCAACAAATATTGGATGTACAGTATGAATAAAATGTTGTACAGGCGTCCCTTAATGCCAATGACAGGAAAAGTCACGCCCCCGTGAGGTTGACATTCGTGGTTTTGAGTATGGTGCACGTGTGCGCATGTTACCAGTGCTGTCGTTAGCATTTAGCTCAAAGCCCTGCTGTGCCTAAGAACAGCTGCTAGCATGTAGCCTCTGAGTCTTGTTTTATAATATTTTTCAGAGTATTGATAGAAGTCCCTGCTCACTTAAAGTGTGCAATAGGATTTATTTTAACATATTTTAATCAACACCCGCAGTCTTTACTGCATTTTAACTAAGTGCTTGCAGCAGTTGCCTAAACAGAGCCATAATCATGCTCTAGTTACAAGAAGTGTATTTTGTAGGGAAAATAATGAAATGACTTACTGAACATATTAGCCAGTGCACATCAGTGGTTTTTGAACATAATCGATAGAATTCTGTCAGTCCTTGCTGACAAAATCTCCTCATTGTGGAAGATGTTTCTCATCTTTCGATTTCTGTTAGGACATTTGGTCTTTGTAAGAACAAAACTGAAAAAAGAACACAGACACAGACAGAAAGCGGAGGGTTCACCTTGCTCTCACAGCTGGGAACATGGAGGCATCTCCCTTTAATGCTCTTTCAGATCGGAAGTGTTCATCGCTGCACTCAGCACTTTCCTCCACTGATGCTTTGATAAGCTGTTCAGTCTTTTGCATCTGCTCTGCTGGCTTTTGGAAAAAACTAAGTCTAGATTTTTTTTTTTCACCATTGTTGGGAAAGGCTGTCTGATCCAAATTCTTAGGGTGCTGACAGTAGATGATTTTTTTTGTGCCTGAATTTGTTTTTTATGTCACAGATGTGTCTTGAACTAGTGGCCTGATTGAATATTGGCATCGTATTGGGTGTGCCCAATAAAGCTCCCAAGATGAAGAAGTGGCACTTTGTTGTCAGGATTCTGATGCGCTACTGTGTCTCCTTATGTCTTATATACATACACAGAGATGTAGACATCATTTCATTTGAAGTACACATTAAGCGCAGGTACATCTCAAGAAAGCTACTGATTTTGGTGACCCCCATGTTCATCCCCGTAGTGCCATAATGAGGTCAGATTTTGGCTTATTAAAATCCTTTTTTTCTATGTTCACTGTGCTTTCTTTATGTTGCAGCCTATTTGGTGGGATGGTAGATCCTCAAGGCAGATTGATCACTCAGCCACTCAACAGTAAAAACTGACCTAAGATCAGGGTTTGTGCGTGTGTTGCAGTGTCAGAGGTTTCAGCTACAGGTCCTACAGGTCCAGGAACTGTTCCTGAAGCTTGTGTGTCCATCAGTCTGGATGCCCAGATGGACCAGAGCCAATCAGACTCCTGTGACATAAGTCTAGGAAATGTAAGTATCGGGTCTTATTGCAAATACTCAGTTATTTCTTACAGTAACACAATAACATGATCACCTGACTTTAAATATACTGTCAACAGCAGGTCAAAAGTATTATTTTCCAATACTTTGTTTTTTGACCAAAACCAAACAAAAAATACAAAACTAATGACATTCCCATCAGCCATTGCCACTTTGTTAGTTTGTGTTTAGTGCTACAAAATGTTAGCGTGCTAACTTATTAAGGTAAGACGGTGATCATAGTGCTTAAAACCAGAATGTTAGCATTGTCATTGTGAGCATGTTAGCATGCTGATGTCTCATCTCATCACAAAAATTGCCATGTTTGAAGATATTGGCACAATGATTGACCCATAACTATTAGCATCAGCCTGTGTAACTAGTAGAGAGACATCTGCTCTGTTTCTGAAGAGCCTCTCCGTCTTGTTTTTAGCACTGATGCTGTTTGTGCCTCGTGGCCCATATGAAGTTCTGCAGTAGTTCAGGGTTCATTACATCTCACTGGTGGGGGGCTAATGGTGCGTCATCTCTCCCTCTGTGCTTGATATGGCTGTGTATTGCATGTGCCTGCATGCCTGCGGCTAGATCATTGTCACTTTGACTGATACTTTCACATTGTGTGGTTGAAGGCCGCTGTCTTAAATGGCACATTATCCATCAAACTATCATGGTCCCACAATATTGAGATGGTTGCTGCATGAATGGCTCACTCCTCTGTTTTGTTTTTGATTATTATTGTCCCCATGTTGGTGCTTTTGTAGCGGAGCAGACGATCCACACAGCTTTTCACTATAGTTTGATCGAAAGCCATTTGAAGTTGCACAGGTTCAGCTGCGTCCCGTGTGCGCTCATGAAGCTCGGGGGAAATATGTAGAGGCCGTAGTCTGATTTTGCATTTAGTGGGAACGTCTGATGTTCATTTATAAAATTAACATTTTGAATTTGTTTTGTAGAAATGAAATAAAACATTATAAAATCAAATGTTTGCCTGTCCTCCTTGGCGTACTCTCCTTCAGGTCAGAGAGGGGGAGATTGGAGCTTTTGAAAGCATCAAACTGGAGGTTGTATTCACGCCAGCCATTCCAGGAGAGGCCAAACTGGACTTCCACATCAGATTCTCCGACCTAACCAGCAAACCAGTAAGACACAACATGTCTGTCAAAGATATTGGTTGCTTTTATTCACATCAGTGCTATTTTATGTAAAGCGCTTTGTTGCTACAGATACCCATCAAGTCGAGGGGTGTGGCAGTCAGCTTCCCTGTGTGTGTGGTCCAGCCCAGCATTGACCTGAAGATCTGCATGTTTGACCGCCTCTATCAAGACACTGTCACGGTCCAAAGCAGGTGGGTTCCAGAGCCTGAGAAGGCTGACAGCTTTGTCACATATGTAAACAATGAGGAAATGTTCTTGAGCACCCCCAATGTGGCACTTGATGCTCGACTCACAATCAAAACCCAGGGTGTGATACGCAAAAAGGCTACATTCATTCGACAACACAGGACTGCCGAATAAAACTAAGCTACACACACAGAACACACATGCGAATATACAAAATTAAGAATAGAATAAAAAGTAAAATAAAATCAGGAGGAGTCTTAATGAATGCACACAACAACACACTGATTGTGTCACTAATGTGTACTTCTCCTATTTGTTAATGACGTAAAACAAGAAATATCTACAGTACACTCGTAAATAACACATTTGTCAAAGAAATAATTAATTGTTTAGTCGGAAAAACTTTCCAAAGTAAATTAGGATGTTAAAAATCCCCAATCATACTAAACACCAACAATAAATATACAGTAACTCAATGGAGTAATACACCAGAGACATTTAAACAGTTCCTCCGCCCCAGTAATTGAACAATACTAGTTTTCTATCCATTTACACAAATACTATGTCTTATCCAACTACCTCGCTTCACCAAATGAATGGACGTGAGATGTAATTTAATACCACATTAGTGTCACTTTAAGTAATCATCTGTAACAGTTGGAGACAACATTGCTTCAAGGACAAAAAGAGAGTGCCAAGAAACTGTGCAAAGCCTTATTTGAACTTCATTAGTTTTCAAGGTGATGCTCATGTTGCAATTAAAAACACTAGAGCTCAGGGTCTCTTAGTTTCCTAATCATTTCCTAAAAGATCATCAAAATGTCTTTGTTACTTTTTCGGATTTCTTCTCTGTTTTCTTTCCAAGGATTTCTTGGACAAGAGAATGTAATGTGGTTCTAATTATAAAGACCCACTATTATTTATATGAGTTTGTGAGAATGAAGCATGGGATGATATAGTAGTTGCATAATAGAGGTGCACAGTTTGATAGAGTTTTAAAAATGTTACATTATTTATATTCAACTGTGCGTTTGAGCGCTTTCTAAGGAATAACAGTTATATATCTGTTAATTTCCAGGAAATTATTTGGAAACTAAGGTGCCCATGAAGTAAAGGGCTATCTATCTATAATCAGTATAACTGTTTATGAGTTGTAGTCACTGTATGGAACCGAGGTTTGGGACTGATCTCAGTTTGGGGTCAACTGTGTTTTTATGTATATTTGAGCAGATGGTCCACAAGCACACACACACACACACACACACACACACACACACACACAGCACTGTCAATGAAAAACTGAAAAACTTAATTGATAGGGTTGTTATATTGAACTACATATTAAAAATTAAATATTTAAGAGGCTGTTTGAACCCCTCAGCCCAATGAGATGACTGCAGAAGCGAGTGGTGCATGTCATATTTCCGTTTTATTTGTTGTCATGCTCCGAAACATCCTTGGAATAGAGTTTGGAAAGTGGCAGGGACTGCTGATGTAGCACGCTGGCTTATCTGCTGAATGCAATACTAAAACTCCCTCACATTCTCAGTCTCTGCCAAAACGGGCATTTTCACAGAAAAACGGCTCATGGAAATCCCTTAATATTGACAGGGCCAGCTTACTTTTCAGCTGGCAATATAACTACGCATACCTACGCTCAGAGCCAAGCGCCGTATTGAGGTATTGAACAAATGTGCGGACATAATGACATAGAGATGTATTAGCTGATAAATGTTCCTAATAAAAGGATGACGTAAGGGACCAAGCGATAAGCTCACATCCTCGCAATCCTCTTTGGTCCATACAATAGCACAGAACAAAAGTAAATCCTTTATGGGTATGGATGTGATACATTATGATGCACACACGAGGTTAAGAATTCACCGGGGGCAGTGACATTTGCAGGCATGTGGTCCACCACCTAGCCAGTCATTGTGTCACATCACGTGGGGGAGGTAGTGCATGTGTGCGGGTGGGGGTGGGGGATTTGTGACAACTGCCATCTGGCACACCAGCACATGTGACAACATGACGAAGGCAGCATCAGTGTGAACGGCAGCTTGTAAAGTAAAAAAAAAAAAGTTAAATCTCGCACCAGCAATCCATGCAATGTGTCACTCATGTGTTATTTGAACACAAAATAGCTTGGCAGGCTTTTTCAGAGAAACAATAAGAGAGCTGCTAATTTCATCTTACAATATGTCACTTTTTCCTTTGAGTATATGAGTAGATATCACACAAGTCCTCCTTAGTTTGTGACAAAGTGTTTAAGAGAACATCACAAATCATAATTGAATATGTCTCTCTTGTCTGAGCCAGTGATTTGAATATTCCTCCTACTAATTGAAAGATTTTTTTAAAGAGGCTTTAAAATGTGTAGTGTTTGACTTTTGCTTGTGAGCCAATGATTGGAATATTCTGCAGACAGTTGGCAGAGTTTTTCTTTCAGTAACAGTGTGTTTTTTTTTATTTCAAACACTCCTCCACTGGCACCTGCTGGGGACTTGAGCATTCCTGCCCAAACCCAGGCCACAAAAAAATCAACCAACTTGCTTTTTTCCCCGCCTTCACAAAGCCTTCTGTCCTGGATTTCACTCTGTTTACTGTATGTCTAATGTGCCTACTGTACCTTGTCTTAGTCCATCCCGTGTCCTGTGTTGTTTGGCCTGAGGAATGTGAGTGTGTTTTATCATGTTAGAGTTGATTCTTTTGTCTTATTTTGGAGAAAACAGAAATATAGTTGCTAATGAAAAACCCGTTCTTCCTGGAAATATATTATATGGTATAAAGCAGATAGTGCTGCATTATAGGGACGGTTGCCTAGAACGCTTGCCGGGAATGCCTGGTATCCCATGAGGCTTTGGAGTACATGTGGAGTAAGCAAGCACAGCCACCTGGCCCTTTCAAGAAAGGCAGAGGCACTGCTGTAGCGGTGGGCACTCAGTTATTCAGCTCTGCATGTGGACTCAGCATGAGCCATTTCTCTGTTACGTGACCCGATTGTTATTACGAGTGTCGTTATCAGTCTTGTTCTGATTCTTGAAAGCGTCTGCACACAGTGAGCTCGTGGGATTGTTCGCCTGACTTCAGAAGAGGGCGTTCCTTCTTCTACAGATCAAATAATACCCTATTTATTTGACAGTCGACAGTGCAGAGACAGACAGGAACCCCGGGTAGGGACAGGGGTATGACGTGCAGCGAAGGCTACATGAACGGCTTTAAACTGGCCCACAAAGAGAATCACGTCAAGCTGTCCAGGTGATAGTGATTTTATTTGTAATAAACAACTCTCGGTGTAGAAGTCAGTTAAACCGGCACCATGTGCATGAGTGAGAGATACGTGGGAATTTTTCAATAACGGCAAGTTAAACCAAACCCAGAGGAACTACCAAGTTAACTTTCATATCCATGTAATTGATTGCATGTCCAGAATGTGCACACCCAAAGATTACGCCCATATGTTATTGTTTAACATCTCATTTCAAAACCATGAGCATTAATCTGCTAATATGACAGCCTCCACTCACAGATTTGGGAACCTGACTGCAGTTATTTGCTCTCCACTGAGCCACAAGAGCATTAGTGTGGTCGGCCACTAATGTTAGCACTTTTGACCAAAAGTGTGGGGACAGGGTGTCCACACACGGCTCTCTTGGCCTGTAGGGTATTAAATGCCGATAATGTAAACTTAGAAACACAAGGAAATTTACTTAGAGATCCATTCTGGAATCTCATCTATAACTTTAAGGAATTCAGTTTCCCTGAACTACAGAAGTTAGCATTTGTTTTAGCATCTAATTTAAATCTACAACCAAATGAATCAAACATATTAGTTTAATGTTAATGTTACATAATAGGTATCACAGTGCTTTTTTAAGTAAACTCATCTTTAATTAATTTAATTTAATTTAATTTATTAAACACTTCAGAAATAAACTGCTCAGGAAAAAAAGACAGTATCAGCTAAATGCCCCTGTTAATTAAAATGCCTAATTGCCCTAAATGATTATGTATCTATGAATATTCCTACGAGATTGATTAAAAGGTTATCACTTGGCTGGAATAAAGATAGCGACTTAATATCCCCCAAGTGTCCCTGAGAGTCCTTGCCTCGGGAAAACAACCATCTGGTTGACCCGCTGTTTAAAGTGGGTCGTTTCATTTGAGCGGGGAATCAAAAGAACGAGGGGTCCCTCTGTCTATTTGGCCACAGCTCTCTCATCGCTCACCTTTGTGTCTTTGAGGATGAAAGCAGCCATAACACAATATTATCATTGTATACGGATATCACCTCCAGCAAACAGAGAGTTCTTTTCAGCGTGTTCGCTCTGCCGGTGCTTAATGAAGGTGTGTGAGTGTGGGCTGTGGTTGGATGTGTTGGAGAATTCCCAAGGTGAGGAGCCATTTATATCACAAGCCTCAGCTATAACGGAGGATCGTTGGCCACAGGCACAACCATCTGTTGGAGCTCCTCAAAATTGGGTCACCTAAATGATTTAGATTGGGGTGCATCACTTCATACAAGGCAATCTATGTACGTGTCACTGAAACAAAACTCTTTTCTCTGTCCTTGCTGAGTCCCTGAGAGTTAAGAGGTTTGCTCTGTGATGTCCACTGGGCGTAGCACCTGGAATATATATATTTGGTTGTTGCTGTCATATAAAATGAATAGCTTTACCTAATTGCTACCGTTGTGTCTTTTATGCCAACTGATAAACTACACCTGCAGATCGCAACATCAGTATCCATGCCATTGATGGATTACAGTTATTCTGTTGTATCACAGATCTAAAAGGGAAGGCTTTTGTGTAGAAAAATGTATTCCTCAGCCTGTGAAACCCCCAAAACTACCGGTCATTCTCATTGGCCCGGTCCAGTATCCAGTAATACTGCAGCACACGATCCCAGTCAAACATTGATGTTATGCAGGTCGGAGGGTGCCCTACGTGTAGAGAGGTGGAAAGTAGGTGTGTGGAGGTCGGAGTAGTGAATGGGGATGTAGAGTCCATATCTCGAACCTTAACTAAACCTCACCACATCGTAACCATTGTTTATTTGACTTTCATATAACGGCATCACCACTTTATATTTAAACATGCACACATACACATTTTTATTCTGTTTGCACTAATAGCTGGCAGCGGCTTTTTCCACATGTATTAATGTTATCCCAATGCTAAACAGTGCCACGTCACATTTCTATCTAAACAGTGAAATGCAAAAAAATATAAAGAGCCATGTGTCCTAGAGTACTCCCATTCTTACGGGAATGCACTTGTTGTGTTAGCATTGTGCTAATGAAGCCTTACCTTCTGCATGGCAGTGCCAGCACAGCCTTGAAGCTGACCTTTGAGGTGTGCCCAGGAATGAAGAAACACATGGAGATCCTACCAAAAACCGGCTTCATCCAGGCTCAATCGAGCCTCAAAGCCCAACTCAAGTTCCTGCCGAGGTAAGGAAGGACACACACAGGATGCAATGATAATGGAATCACTGGAGCATTCATAATCTAATTTTAGACTGTAAACTTGTTAAGATTCATCAACCTTCTATGAAAGTGCAAACTGTCTTAGAAAGGTGCAAATGGCAACAATCTGTAGTCAGTCAACACCCAGCAGGTACAGAAGAGTTGGTTCAACATACCTGCACTCTGAGCGCGATGGTAATGGTTTCTAATGACTTTGAAGGACGTGGTAATTCTTTCTACAACAATATGGGCTCTATATTTAGATGGAGAGGCAGGAGTTGAACTGCGATTTGATTGCCAGGAGAGCGGACAAGGGACCCCCAGGGCAAATATGAGAGGCGTGCAGTATGTAAAAACTCAGCGTGGGCGCCAGCATTCTCCTGCCCACCCTGCTTTTTTCAGCAGCTTTGTGTATTGATAGCTGAGAGGGAATTAAAAACAGAGGGATATTTAAAAACAGAGGGATATTTTCTTCACACGTGGCAAACGTTAGGGGCATGTAATGGTCATCATTTAGCAGGGGGCAGGAGGGGAAAGTGGGAAAATGTCAGTAATCTGCCTTAGTGAATCAGCAGAGGTTTTAATGCAAGGATTAGAGTAGAGCATTACTCGTGCTGCTGCTGAGATGGTGCAGCATTCACAAGTACTAACACAGCTACAGCTACCACCCCCTCCCTCCTCCCTCTCTCTGTATCACACTTTCTCTCTCTGTCTCTCTCTCTTTCACTTCTTCTTCTCCCACTCTCTCACACATGCTTCTCTGTTTCTTGGCCTCTCACCTCTGTGCTTAACTATACTTCTCTCTCTCAATCTCTGCAGTCCTCTGTCTCTGTGCTCCTTCACTTCCCCTCTAACTCTACATCTATTCTGCCTCTCTGCGTTATTCTCCCACTCCTCTCTCATCCCTCTATGCATCCACCATCCACCGCTGCTTATATGTAACGTTGGACTCCAGACCCAGTCGCCTCTGCTCACATTGACAACACTGTTGTTCTTAAAGGATAATTCCAATTTGTTACAACATGGATGTTATTATGTAGGTTTGTCAATCAGTTCTATCGATTATGATAACATTGAACTCACCAAGGTAATCTGGGAACACCTTGACATTAATGAAAATAAATCCGGCAGCAGCCTGATGAACTGAATTGCCAAACGATTCCACGTCATTAGTCAAGAGTAGTTAGAACAACCTTGTGTAGCCGCATCAATCAAATACGCACTCGTCGCCATTGTTGTGGCTGTTCTTCTGATGGCAACATTCTGGTTCAGAGACAGGAATGAGACATCAAGGGAATTGAAAGGTATATGCAGAAGTGGAGTAGTAAAGATGACCATATTTGATCAAATACATGGGACGATGAAGGGAAATGAAAATGATTTGTGGATGGCATATGATTTGCAAGAATTTATTAAGTAATAATACTTCCCTTTGAACCTTTTCACTACCTGCTTGATGAAAGAGGCCATACAAGAGGACGACATTATATACTAAAATTCAATTATGGACTACTTGTCAACCACCAGATGTAGGGGAGTGATACAAAGAAGAATTTATTGAACTCCCCAGAAACCTTTTTGATTGATTGATTATTCAACCCAGCAACGATGCGTCTTACTTGTGGTTGTTTCCCCTGGACGCCTCTCATGGATTGTTACATAATCTAAGCATCTGTTTTTCTGATTGATTAATCCCTGAGTATCTTTGAGAAACCCAGACCAACACTTATCCTGATGGTATTTCCAGAACCCTAAAAGACTTTCATAACCATTTGGGAGAAAAAGAAATTCCATCAGCTGCACAGTAAAAGTAATTAATATAGACAAATATAACAGATGATAGATCGGTTTCAGCAAAGAAATACTATGCCATTTTTGGCTACCATCTTTGCTAGGATTAGGGAATGGAGTTGCAACTTGGGATCACTTTTATTATGCAGGGAATGGAATATTTCATTATCCAGATGGTAAGAAGACTATTACATGTTGAACAAGCATCATAAAAACCAATGCTTAATGACTGTACTGAAAGGCACAGGCCGGGGCTAGGTGAGTGTTATGATAGCCAATAGAAATGATGGCCAAAGCTACGAAAATAAGACCGGATCCTGGAAGATGCCCTCAGGCCCAGGAGATTCACACAATGTAAGTTTCCAGCTTGTCAGCAAGCCGTGTTCCTGTGTGTCTCATCTGTGTCACGGTTGGATCTCGCCTCCAAATCTGTTGACTTTTGGTAGGCTTGCTTTTGTTTTATGCAGTGGCGGTGTGTCATTTAAAACGGCACTGCCAAGTCTTCCTAGCCAGAGCCTGTGATTGGATTTCCAAATCCTCATTAGCAGCACTGCTTTCACTCACTGTCTCATCCACGCACACACTCATACGCTGTTAAATCTGGATCCTAAAGTGACTCACAGCTTTCATTCTTTACACAGGTGTTTGCTTCTTGCCTTCCCTCCTCGGGCTTTTGGGAGAGGGTGATCACATTCTTACTTCCAGCTCTGAAGGATTGCGCTCAACATGCCCACATCCTTCACCATCTTTCTTTGGCTTCATCCCTCTCTGCCTGTCTTCCTCCACTTTTATTTGTCACCCTCCAACCCACATGTTTCTCTCACATATTCAGAACATTGTTCCATACACACATACATAATCCCCTTGCGTCTCCGCAATATTGAGGCCAGTGGTACACATGTTTGTGATCATTCGCATTCAGATGGACACTGACGGCCTAATAATCCGAGCGAATCACAGTTTCATTTAACTTGAATCATTTAGCCAGACACCACGTTCACGTCAGCCAATTTCTCTTCGGAGGTTATTTTAAATTTGGCATTTTTTCCTAATAAGAGGGTTTTTCATTATTTGAATGGAGGGTCTAAAAACAGAGGGTGTAGTGTGCTATACAGATTGTACAGCCCCTTTAGGGCTATATATGGGCTACATAAACTGACTTGCTTTTTTTTGGCTGTAGCTAGCAGTGTAAAAATATCTTAATTACATCTACAGAGCTCTGATTGGTCAGTTGTTTCTTCAACTAGGGAAAACATCTAGTCTGAATGACAGGAAGTATTTCTGCTATCTATGCTTCCTTACCTGGCCATGTGACCCGGCTCACTCGCGCTTGATGTAATAATTCAGCTTCCAGGGATCAGTGAAACATTCTGCATGTAGCCATTTTCAATCTAACACATTTTGAAAAGACCGGAAGAAAGTGTAAACCTGATAACAAGATCATTAGAATAGGATGGCTTAAATGAACGGTTTTAAGTATAATCTCCGAAGAGCTAGGGAACGTGTCCCACCCTGATAAAAGGGAGATTACGAGGATGATTTACTGCAGATTACACCACACAGCTCTACCAGTACCTCCACTGCTGGTTCACCCCTCACACCAGAATCAGAGACGTTAATGACGCTATGGGTTGTGAGACAACAAACAAAATAACCTGTTTGTTTACATTATTTTTAGGAATTCTTTCACAGCCATTTACTGTAGTTTTTGCACATCCATTTCATCATAGTGAAAAATCCCTAAGCCTCTTAATCCGTTTTGTAATCCTTTTCATAATCACTTTTTTTAATGGTGAAGTTAAATCTAAGCAGGAGTCCATATTAAAGAGGGATATCTTTATTTCAAATAAATAATATTTGTTCCCATCGCGTTAAAGGAAGCAAGTGGCTGCTTCAAGTTTCCTGATAAATATGTCAGTGTTTGCAGCCTTGCTCTCATGGATTATAGGTGATCCTCATGATTGATTTTTCAGTTGTTTTAGGGATGGACGTAGAGTAGATAAAGTAGATGAGGTTCTGCCCAGTTACTTCAGTAGTTCCAGGTGAAGTCCTTTGGATATATGCACTGCAGCTCTTTTGGCAGTACCACAAAGTTAGAACAACTATTTCAGTTTTCCTGCGTCCTCTACTAATCTCACAAGTCTCATTAAAGACTATGGAGGAGAATTACTTTTAGGGATGTGGATAATCTGGTTAACGAGAACACAAGCCCACAAGTTAATCTGCGCAGAACATTGACAAATCTGAAACCCCATCCATCCGCTCAATTCTCCCAAGCATATGGGCCTGGCGACGTCCCACCATGCTTTTCCACTCTGCCCTGCCAAGCTAATTCAAGAGTGACTCTCCAGCAGCGATTCTATTTGCAGGCAGAACAAGAGTGCTTCTTTAAATACACCCTCTGCGCTCATTGGTCAAGCTGTGGAGGGAAGAAAATTATTATTTTTCTCATTTGTCCCCTTTGTAAATGCCGAGATTTAATTCTGACGTGTAAGGAAGTGACCTTTCTAGTTTTGAGTCATGAAGGGTGTTGTAGTAGAACAGCAGCAATGAGGCCTGCAAAATATGAAACACAAAGCTAATGTCCTCGAACCTGAAGATGACAGATTTGTTGAAGGCGAGGCATGGGTTTAGCGCTTTAAAAAAATAAAACACACACTGACATCTGGAGAGCCTTAAAACCACTGACATTTACAGCATTAGCTCTCAAGCCTTCAACCAGCATTAAGAGCGTAAAGAGGGAAGGACAGAGAAGACAGTTGAAAGGAGAGAAACTGAGAGAGGAAAAGCAAGGAATAGCAAGGGGGGGGGGGCATGTTGGGAAGAAAGAGAAAAAGTGAGAGGAGAGGGGTGGATCTAAGCCACAAAGTGCATTTTACTTTTGCCCCTGTTGACGTGACAATGAGCTATACATACATACAGTGTATACATATGTCTTACTGAGGGACTGGGTTTTTACATAAGCATGTGCATGACTACTGGGCCTCTTCGAATCATACTTACGTCTCCCATCACCATGGCTACAACCTCCAGTAGTGTGGAGGCGTGCTCTACATCTCTCTCCTGCTTTCCCTGGCAAGCTGATTCTACAGTCGTGGGTTAAAGTAAGGCAATGGGTCTGCAGGGTCTGAATTTTTCATCTCTCTTTGAAAAGCTCGACTGTGGTTCACGCCTTTTGACTGTCGGTATCTGATGTACTGAATAAAATGAGCATCTTTTAAAATCTCTGTTGCAGTTTTTTTTTTTTTTTATCAACTCCTAATTGGTGTATTTGCTCCTCTCTGTTCATGCACATGATGTAAAAATGACACGTTTTTAATGAGAAAGTGCCACCTTGCATAATAGTGTGCGTTCTCACACTGCACCTCTCTTTGTTACTCTCTCACAGACGCTCCTTATCTAAAGACGCCAAGACGTTTTTTGACATAGATACAGGAGTCCTGGAGGTTCCGGTGACAGTGCAAGTAACAGGCCAGGTTTGTATTATATTATAAACTGCATGCATACAGTCTATTTTGCAAAGGTCCTCCCTGTGCTCCTGAAAACAGTGTAGTTATCGTGCAAAACAGAGCTTGTGTCCTACTTTGTCCCTACGAGAAGCAGCGCCAATGAAGGTTGTAACCTATTTTGCTGATAACAAGCTAAAATTATCTCACACCCTCAAGGCCCAGTTACTTCATGGGCGCTAATAAGCCAAGCATAAAGGTTATCCCATGTTGTTGAAATGAAAATGTCTGCAGAAGTTCAAATTGGGAACACAGAAATCTGTGTCATCTCCTATTCCATGCATTACATATTATGTGCTAACATGCATTTTATTTATTTATTTACTTATTATTTATTAAAAGTGTAACTACACTCTCAAATTCTGCTAGAACCCTCTCTCCCAGAAAATGTAAAAAATACAATGAGTGAGGGAAAAACACCTGGAGGAGGCGTGGCTCCATGTTGCTGATTTGAAACAGTAGATGGCATCTTGAGCCATTTTCAACCCATGAAATGCTGATTTTTATACATTTGTTAAGAAATGACAACATAAACCCCAGCAATGGTGTGTTCAATGACACGTACAGTCATATCATTTAGTTTAAAGCTCAAACATGTTTAAGTGGGCAGAGAAATATTATAATATACATTTATTAGAATGTTATTGGGTATCATACCATCACTGCTACATCCTGGTATTACATATATTTACTGTATATTGTCTTCCAACAGGTCCACATCATGGATTTGTATTTGCAGCTCTGTGTCAAACTAAAATTCTAATCATTTAAGAGAGACAAATCTAAATATCCTCTCCTCAAAGTCCAGCTTGCATTTTAAAAGATGAAAACAGTCAATTCAGAAGTCCTTGAAGTGGAAAATAAAGTGAACAGCAACTAACTTCCTTCAATTCGTCATGCGCAGTCTTTATTAAAAAACACAGAGCAGCTGCTTAAACATTTGTGTTGCATTGGTGCCAGTCCTCTTTCTCAGTAAATCTAAATCTGGTCAGTCTTCTTGCCAAATTGTCACCTTCCTCTCCCTCCCCATCCAGCCTCTATTCCCCGTCTCTACAAGAACGAGGAGAGCAGAGGATTGTGGGGGGAGCAAAGCTCTGACCAGGAGCCAAAGCCTGGGCCAGGATGCTCCTGTGGAGCACCAAAGCTGTTGCCCCCCGGCCCAGGCCCCGAGCTCCTGGCATTAAAACGTACCCTCACACACCACCAGACACCACAGCAGCCAGGAAAGCAATGGTGCAGAGACCAATGCACAAGGTCATCTGCTGAGCACTGAAATGATTCAAGGAGACATCTTCCAAAACAAATCACAGCTCACAAT
Organism: Nannoperca australis; assembly: GCA_036023655.1. Classification (NCBI taxonomy): domain Eukaryota; kingdom Metazoa; phylum Chordata; class Actinopteri; order Centrarchiformes; family Percichthyidae; genus Nannoperca; species Nannoperca australis. The sequence goes on from JAVQJD010091304.1 coordinate 42,591, forward strand.
ATCAGAAGATTTTCAAATCTTGTACTATATATACTATTTACAATGGACCTAAGGCCATGTTAAAGAATAAGGCTGGTGAATAAATCTCATGAAAAGACCCAAACCAACAGTGAATTGAATCTACCAAGTATTATCTATGTATCCAAAGATGTTGCATATTCCTCTGTGACATTATTTAAAATAAAAAACGATTAAAAAGACATCAGTGAGCATCACTGTTGCACTTGACATGTGCCTTCATTACTATGAACACAGACACACAGTGTTGCATGATTAACACACACCAAAACCCGAACAATTCATGGGGGAATGGCGATGTCACTTGGGTTGGTGTCAAGATTTCAGTTTCTAAAATTCACTTATTTTGAGCCTCTGTACTCTGTTTTGGAACGCACGCATGCACACACACGCACACACACACACACTCCTAGCACCTCAGTTGCTCAGTGATGAAGGATGACTGTATTGCTTGGACAACTGAAGAGACCTCGCCTTAAAAATTAATTCAAGTCAGTAGATACTTCAAGTGAATAAATTCATCCATGCTCGTCCCATGTTCATGCTGCTGCTGTCTTTGCTCTCCTCAGCGGTTTCTTCTTCAATCTGAATATGGAAATGTATAATTAAGATTTAAAAAGTGATAACAGTGCAGAGCAGTTTTCAGATCAGCCACTGGAACCATTTGTATTACATAAATCAAACCATTCAGATATTTTTTATAGACATGGTAACATAATTATATTAGAATGAAATAAATCAAATCTGGATCAAATGCAATGTTGTGACATTAAAAGGGGAGAAAAGGGCGAATATAATTGAAAGAAACTGATGAAAATGTTCCACGCAAGGAAAACTGGCCAAAGATGTAACGTAAAGATGCTTCATGTTTGTGCGTTCAGGTGAAGCCAGTCCATTTCACAGTCCAAGCAGTCGTGACCTCCTCAGACCTGCGGTTCGACCGGACTGAGGTGGATTTCGGCTACTGTTCCATTTACCAGTCGGTGAAGAGCAGCGTTCGCCTTACTAACCTGTCCCTGCTGCCTCAGGACTTTGGCTTCATGGGTGTTCCAGAGGTACTGCACGAGTAACTACAACTTCTTTGGTTTTAGTTTATAGTGCTGTGAATAAGTTCTCTTGTGTTCAATCGTATTGTATTAGTAAAGTACAGTTGCCTGAATCCAGATACAAGCAGAAACTAACCTAGATATAGCAAACACTCATTGAGTATCTAGTTTGGCAGAAATACAACAGAAGAGTTTAAAGTGCAGCCAAACAAACTCACTGTGTTTTATTATAGAAGTCATCCAGTGATAATTGGAGCACATGGCAGAAGTTGTTTTGCAGCACGGCACAGTAAAGTTTGTTACCTTGCAGCCTATCACGTGCAGCTCTTCATCTTTGGCGCAATGTTAAGTTCTGCACTAAACAGCTTACAACTAGCTCAGTTAGCTTACTGTGTGTTGCAGCAGCTGTTTCTAAGGTAACAGTGTTCAGGCTGCCTGATGTTAATTTATCAGTATGATTTTATTGATAATTTAATTTGGAATAATTAGCTTGTTACAAAAGAATATGCCCCCTGTCATGGAAAACTGGACTGTGTGTTATAGTGTAAATGATGATGTGACTCTGTGTTTTGGATGAATACTGTATTGGCACGCTTTTTGAACAGCCACTCACTTCTGTTATGATATCCTACACAATAAAATACAAATACCAACACATTCTGACCAGTCACCATGACTATTATAAGATATTATATAATACATTATAGATATATAATGGAAGTTAAAAGATAAAATAACGGAGTTGGAACACTTCCTTGTTGTTGAAAGGCATAAGATCAATACAGAGATTACTGAATGTAAATACATTGAATGGCTACTGGAAATGCAAACTATCAGTGTTGTTTGTGTTCTCTCGCACTGCAGTTTATTGAGGTCCAGCCTAATGATGGCTTTGGCACTCTGCTCCCACAAGAGACCCTGGAGATTGATCTGATTTTCAGTGCCAACAAGGCCAAGGAGTACAATTTCCAACTCAGCTGCAAATCTGGAATTAACAGGTTCACTTTTAAAATTGCATTGTGTGTAAACTTAAATGTCATATATGGATTTGTTAATAGAACCAACATATGCCTGATTTTAATCATGGGATCTGGTTCGATCAGTGTCATCATGTTTGATATTATGGCTACGATTCAGTTTATTACATCCCATATTTATTCAAATAAAAATAAAAAAGTTTTTTTTGTCATGTCATCAGAGATTTCCTTCTGTCTTGCCGAGGAGTGGGTGTCCACCCTCCATTGGAGCTCTCCCATTCTCTGGTCCAGTTTGGGGCCACAGCAGTAGGTGACCACTCCATCGCCATACTTTACCTGATCAACCATCAAACCAACCATAAGTCCAAACAGCTAATCTCTCCAGTGGTCAAGGACACTATGGCTCCTGTAGCACCCAGGCTGTTCTCCTTCGCCCCACCCAAGGATTCAGACATCAGCATCGCTCCTTCTGCAGGCAGCCTTCTGCCCGGAGAGGTGGAGTAGCACTCCTTTTACCAAATGTTTACACTGGTATTAAAGGGGTATTCCACCGTTTTCACAGGGTTAGAGGCAATTTACAGTCTTCTGTGATTCTAGATGAGTTTTGAGGAAAGTCTGAAGAAATTTCATTTTGAAGACTACAAATTTATAACAGTATGCTTCCTAACAAAAAGATGTTATGAGATACCTTTAGCTTTTAACCACATCTCATGGTCTCCACACGCTGATGAAGATCATGACAAGTAGTTCTGGGGAAAGCTAGCATGTAGATCATTTATTCATATTTTTTTGTCAGATTACTATTTTCAAGGATGAACTATGATGCTCATGCTACTGGTTGCATTATGGGAAATGTAGGATGGGAAGGGACCCATACAGCAGGATAATAGTCAGGATGTGTCGGTCTCTGCAGCATCGATTTTGACTTTTTTAAGGTGTCTCTTGTGATTCTCCCACCTTAATGGAAGTGCAATACTAACTTGCAGGAGTGCCCCATTAACATTTACTTTCAGAACCTGTTTAAACCAAGCATGTGTTTAGCTGAAGAATCTTTTGTCCCTAATATTAATTTGACCCCCTCCTCACCACCCGCTGTTAGTAATCCTTTGGAGCCGGATCTCCTAAAGCTATGCCTACATATGATCCTAGTGGAACTATCATTAATTGTAAGTGGAGTTAGGCATGTAACTATAGCTATAGCATATAACTATAATCTGGGACTAATATATCTTATAATATATGTTCTTAATAAACTTATAATATATTATTATTTGCAACAAAGACAAACTAATCACAGAGCTAAGGGATGTCAGAAGAAAACCTTTCAGCCTCAGTTAAACTCAATTTAGTTTGACGGGTTTACAGCCAGACAAACACACAACAGGTGCTTTATGGTGTAATGGTGCACTCTACTGGACACCTGATGGAAGTGCTTTTTCTTTTGTTTTGTCTATCCTGCAATATAAATAAATACAGCACATAACAAAAAACTAACTATGAATTTAGTGTTCATTTTATATTCACAGGATGCAGAATCATTTCAAAGTGTAGGCATTTTGAAAACCATTGCAGTTCATTGTCATGGGTGTGAAGCTGAATTTGAAGTCCTATTTTCTCAGTCAGTTGAGAGTGAAAACTTTCCTCCAGACTCTGTTTAGAGAAACAATTCATCCATTGCATTCATTTTGTTCGACTGCGTAACAGAGACCCAGTGGGAGAAATCCAGTAAATAGTCTTCAATTAGGAAACAGAGGGATTATCATCCTCAGTCTACTTGAGTTGGTCCACGCTAGAAAAAACCCAGAACAGAAGACAAAACCAATTTAAACCTCCACTTCATGTAATATGAAGTGGATGTTTAAATGAATAATCTCCAGTGAGGAAGAACACTGCAATCTGAATGCAATTTTAAATTTCCCTGAAAATGTACAGTATATGATACAACACACAATAGAAACCAGTGTTCCCTTTACATCGGAGTAATCCCTGACATGTTGCTGTCTCTCCTCTGCTCTAGAGATGTCTGGTCCAGGTGACGTTCAGACCCAGACTGTTGGACCAGGAGATCAAAGAGGAGGCGCAGCGTCTCCTCCGCCGAGCCGAGTTCTGTGAGAAGGAGTTGGAGAGGAACAGACATGCTGAACAGGAGGTATGGCTGTACACACACCTCACCTCCTGCTAGGTCTCAGTCTGCGCTGCCACGAGGGTTGTAAATGTGAGCACATCTTCACCAGCTTGCTGATTATTTTCACTTTCACACACGCGGAACGTAGACGCCACATTTGTCTAACCTTAGTATGAACCCGTCAATCATGTTTATGTGTGTGGAGGTCCCAGTGGACACCAGCAAAGGAAAGAAGGCACCTGTGATCCCAAAGAACGGCAACGTGTTGGACAGCTCAACGGCAGAGCAACTAACTGAAAGTGAATCAGCAGATCCGGCTGACATACAGCCAGGGTAGGAGGTCTGGATTTTGTTCCCCTGATGTCAACATCATCACCATCTTATAGCTTACTCTGTATCATAAATTACTTTGGAAAACATCAAGTTTGCTTCCATGAAATGCCAGTGAAGCAAATATTCATCAATAAATATTCTATAACCAAATATCAAAGAGTAGAACTTTTCTTTAGGATACATCTTTGACATTCTCCCAGAAAGCCTCTCTTTGCCTCTCTAGACCCAAGTTGGACAGAGGTCTGAGATTTGCAGTGATCACACCATACATAGTGTGATCTCAACAGAGCTGGAGAACTTTGATGAGAAGACTTCCATTGCACAAGTGTGAGGAGAGTTTGCCGATTTGTTTAACTGTCTTTTCCTTCAAGGTCGGAGCAGTATGAGGAGGCCAAGGCCTCTCTGCTGTACTCCACCCAGCGCTACAAAGAGTACACCGTCCCCTGCTTTGTGGCGGACGAATGCCCTCCAGAGGAAGACCGACAGGCCCAGCCGGCATGGAGGTAACACCGAGCCAGTCTATAAACAGCTCCGTACAACACACTGTAGGGACTGGACCTATACTACAGACTGTAATCAGTGTCAGTCAGTCTCCCCTGTGCCTCCGGACCCACACACATTGTAGCCAGCAGGCCACACCTCCTGCGGTCATTGTTCCCTCACTCGTTGCATTATATGTTGGGAGGGGGGGTTCTAGTAGAATATGAGGGTGTAGTTACACTTTAATATGTCCATTAAGTTGTGTTGAATGCGATTAGTCTTGTTTGTACTAGGAGGTCACCAAAATACAACTTTTCTTGTAATAGCAATAAAACAAAGTCAACTCAACACAGGATGACCGGATGAAAAAGCAGTTTGATCCTCAAGGATACAGAAACCGGACAGGCCGTGACGTTCGCTTTTAAAATCAGATTGATGTTTTGTTTGGCTGGATCAGGCGTTGCTCACATTACCATATAATCACTGAACACAAGTAGTTGTTTTGAGAACTGATGTTTTCCATCGTTCTCCTGATTCAAAGAAAGGCTGTAAGAAAACCAAGAGTGTGAGCTGTTACACACACTGCTTACTTCATAGCTTCTCGTGTCCAATGTGTCCACAGTCCCTTCAACACTCTTTACTTGAAGCTGCGGTGTCCTTCTGTGCAGCCTCCTCTAGTGGTGATATCCAACAATGGACACAGCATCATACACTTCCATCAGGTGGCAGTGGGTGAGTGATTTTGCTTGATGGATCTTCACACACTGTAAACGTTCACTTGTGCACTCAGCTTACATACCTTTTAAAAACCTTTTTAAATGTATTCATTGTGTTGTATTTGTGTCTTCCTTCTTTTAGGAGAAAAGGTGATCAAGCGGTTTACAGTTCAGAACATTTCAAAGGAATCTTTGGATGTATCCTTTCTCTTCGGCAGATGTTGCTCAAAACAAAATGCAGAACTATAGAACGTGTGTTTTAAATTACTAATGCAAATCGATTTCCTATAGTTACAAAATCCTGGTGTCTCTGTTCTGTGCACACATGCTATATGAAACGTGCACATTGTATAGACGTAGTATTAGAAAGACAGATATTTTGTTCTGCAGGTCCATTCTACTTTCAGTACTTTGAGTATGATTTAATATAATTAGCATATAAAAGTCTGCAGATACCGTATAATATGAGGTCTGCTGTCCCTCTTTAATTTAAGTGTTTTCTCACTCACCTCTAGAAGTGTTTAGCACCACAGATTGTTTGGGTTTATTTAAAATGAAATATTTAAGAACATTATATATATTTATTGAAGTATTTGGGCTTTTATTTTAGAGCAGACATGACAGGACATGAGGGAGAGAGACGGGGGAGGACCCTTCATCCACTGGGCGTCCCACTGTGAACAGTTTTTATAGTATTTCAATAGAAAATAGTTCACAGAGTGTACTGCAGATTATACAAGGACACTTTCTAGGACACCACTACTTTCATTATGGCAGATGCTGCTACTACAACCTACAACCTGATACTTCACCGCTGCTTTTCTTTGACCGTTTCCAAGCTGAGCTCATCAGTGCTGGATATACATGGTCCTTTTTGCCTTCTGAATGCTCTCAGGTGCATAAGACCTGGAGGAAAACACACTCTGGTTCTGGCCTTCAGCCCATCTCTGGAGAAAAAGGTGGGTTAACGAAGCGCCGGCTTTTTGCCACCAATGTTTTATACTTTTCCAGCCAGTGAATGACCCAGACGAGTCTCAGAGTCAAGTTGAATTATCCAAAGAAATTTTAATCTCAGATCAATCTATTGTTTCGACTTCATCGTACATCTCAAATCACATAACAGATTATTTAGTGATTGTGAATATTAAGGTACTACCCAACCCGTCTCTACTTTTCTCTAGTACTGTGAGACTCTGGAGGTGCGTAGCCAGAAGATGACCCTGGAAATGAGTCTGTGTGGGGAGGGTGTGGTCGCTGCTGTCACCTCCTCTCTCCCTGGAGGTCTCCTTGACTTTGGCTATGTGTTGGAGAAGGAGAGCGCCTCCCAGGTTGTGAAGGTCAGTCAACAGCGTGCCAACAGCAAAGAGATTATAGCTTGTTAGTTGAACATTTTCTGTTTTTCCATGTCAAATTTAAACAACCCAGTCCAGTACTGAAAGAGTGTGTTGACTGTGGATATTTTGCCTGCAGCTGCAGAACAGCTCAGCGGTGGCAGTGGGTTTCAGGGTGCTGCTGGACAGCCTCTCTCCCTCCAGGCCTCAGGGTGGAGCTGACAGGGTGGCCGTCCTGCTGGGCAGTTACACAGACTCTCAGGTCCAGCCTACTGTTGGTAAGATGGGATTAACACAACAGTGATTCACCAGGGAACCTTTGACTGCTAGAGCTTTAATACAATATAGCATGCAGGTGGGAAGCACAAACGTGAATAAATGAAAGGAGAAACCCACAAATGCAAACACCTCCAGGACACAAGGGCACACTGAATGGTTAGATGAGTATTAAAAGGATTTTAAATCTTTTAAAAATATATTTTTTTATCTACAACAAGGGACTCTGAACCTCTTCCCAGAGGACAGTAGCTGATATGCAGCGTGTAGAACATGGGGGACATAAGTAGACTGCTCTCAAAGACTGCCTGATAATAAATAATGTACTGTAGAAGACATAGTTCAAAATGCTTCAAACATCCAGACATTTATAGTAATAATAATAATCAACAGAAAACTTGTTTAAATAGCCTTAAGTAGTTTTTGGGTTGTGTACAGTTAAATACAGTTTATATTTTAACACGAGGTTCATTCTTTCATATCTACTAACAAATGATAATTATTATTATATCATGTTTTTTTTATTTTTTTTTTATCACCAATAAGTTGAATTCAGGTAAAATCATAGAATTCCCTAAAACATTTTTTTCCAGGTTTGAGGTTGAATGTCAGTTTTTGTAGATTCAGATTACAAATAAATATTGCAAGAAGAAATTTGACGTTGCTTTTTATGGTTTTCAATATGTCTGGAAAGACTTATTGCAGATATATCGGTCTCTGTGTATATGTCGTCTGATAAGTAAAAATTATTTGTAGTATACAAGTGCAAAAGTACAATGTCACATTACATAGTTTGTCCACCAGAGGGCACTGCTAAGATGATTTTCCAACTTTGTGTATCTGTAACAATAAAAAAAATGAAAATAAATCACAGTGATCCAAATCAAGATTGTTTGTTTACATTCATGTTCATGTAAATAATAATAATAATAATACTACAACTGACAGGTACCTGTATTGTTATCAGATGTTTTTAATGATCCACTATCAGTCTGATTATAGTAAATGTTTTGTAAGTTATCAATGTGGAGGTGGTTTTGATCAAAGAAAATGATTCATAAGTGCCTTATTCTTACTATCATTAATGTAGCATGGACGTTTGTAATAAGGTAACTACAGTTACTTTAATAACACTGATCTGACATGAAACCCATTGAAGTTACAAGCTCAGTACCATGTCCAGCTCAGTTAAATAAAGAAATGGTTCATTTGTAGTATTTCGAACAGAGGTACTAGTAGCATAAGTAGCAGTAGCAGACAGAGTAGCAGCATGTCTTTTGCATCCTGTCCAGGAACCCAGAACTACAGTGGGCTGAGTGTGTTCGCTGTGGTGCCGATGGAGGGCAGCATTGCTCCAGGACAGAGCCAGGACGTCACTGTCACCTTTCAGCCTGACCACCCGTCTGTCAACTACTCAGACAGAGTAACCATAGAGCTAACGAATAAGGTCAGTGCAACGCCACGCACGCTGAAAACATTTCTTCGCTCAACCTGACTTTGGCCTTAATCACTGGTTTAACACACATGTCCCAGGCGAAATGCTGTCCTCCCAATGCACTCTTGTTATCCAAATGTTCGTCTGCATTATATAACAACCTCACCCCTGTGCCATTTCTGTCTCTCAGAGTAAAGTGTGTGTGATGGATCTGAAGGGTGCAGCTTCTTTACATAACATGTATCTACATGGAGGAGACCTGCTGACGGTGCCCATTGAATCCCTCCTCCCTCCACTAGTAACCATTCAACCTCAGCTCACAGGTATCAAAGCCTCCGTCTCCAGCAGGGACATCCACTTCTGGTATGATGGACATGATGTAGTTTAATGGAACACAGGAATCCAACGGGTCAATACTACACTGGTTATGTATGGAAACATTATCAAAGATACTGAAGTAAAGATGACTAATAACTCCCAGAAATATTCTGTAATTTATGCGAGCCAGGGGAGGGTATGTCAAGTACTAATTTATGCTAAGCACAGCATGCTGACTGACAGCCCATGTGCTTGTCACCAGCATTCACATCATAATTCCCCACAAAATCCATGTGTGAAAATAGGCACACCTCGTAGACAAGGTTACTGTAAATGTTACTAAATCAAAGAGGTGCCAGTGCATTCAAATAACATCAGAAGATGGATAAGAGCCTGAGCTTTGCTATAATTGTGTCAAACAGGACTCCTGTGGGGAAAAAGATTAGCTTGAACCTGAAAATCTCCCATTGATACCCAGCAAAATTCCAGTTTGTGAAATCTGCATACATGTCTTGAAGAAGGAAGATCATGGACCATAATAGTGTGTTGTAGATGTTTTTATATATTTTTCCTATTGTTCTAGGCAACAATTAGTTTTCATTCATTTCTATGCAGTATGAAAATCAATTAGCAGACTGCTTGAGTTGTGTAAGTCTCACTGGGCAGCATGAATTCTTGTTAATGTCACATTGTTGTGTGGTATCGCAGTAAAGTCCAATTTATAGTTTGTGCATCGACATGGCTGCAAGGGTCCGTGTAATGCAAATGTTGTCATCTGCCTATGTCTGCAAGAGTCTGAGTGCAGCTCAAGAAAATAATAAAAAATGTGTATCATGCATTTGAAAACAACCAGCAAATTGTACACATGGTTTATAGTCGGATCTGTAGGAACTAATGAAGAAAGTAAATGAAAAGTTAATGTTAGCATGCTGACTACGACAGTTCTAACATGTTGTTGTTTTGCAGATGTAATGTTTATCACGTGTCACCATGAATATCTGTACAAAAGATCATCCGCTTTTTGCCATTCCTACAACCATGCCACTAGCATTGCTAAAATTGCATTCAGATATTTAGCAGAATGGATAGCTGGAATGCAAATTAACTGGTCTGAAACAAAGCAAAAGTGCCCATCTGGTCCTCTCTATTTAGCAGGGTCCGAGGTGAGGGAGAAGCCCATCATCCCGGTGCTGGTGACCCTGCGGGCCAGCTACAGCGCCGGAGCCATCACACCTGCAGTGAGGGAGCTGCAGGTGGGCTGCATCCGCTCCATGCAGCCCAGTAAGAAGGTACTGTGGCGTCATTAGATACTGACAGCCCAAATATGTGCAACTGGCTGCTGCCACACGTTTCATCAAGTGCCCTGTGATGCACCACAAGAGAGTTAATCACCTGTTTGAGGCAGGGATTCATTCAGAATCATCTTACAAACATTATACAACTCTATATTATTATTATGCTGTATATTAAAATCTTCATTCCTTTAAAGGATTTAAACCCCACTGTGGGATTGTATTATGCTATCAGTGTGACAATCGATCTGGCTCCTCTATCTGTGCCTTTTTTAGGCCCCTGAAAACCAGAATGTATTAATAAATAACTAATTAAATAGTTGTCATAACATCAGTTTTTGTTGTTTAAATTTTCTTTAAAACGTGCCTCTTAAAATGTTGCTGCGATGCTTTTTCCTGCTTTAAATTAAGTGAACTCTTTTTTATTGCCATAATGAAACGCGCAAAGCATAATTATTCCTAGAATATTAAATGAAAAGTGTTGAGGCATGAATATGCAGGTTAAATATCCAATAGCTCCATATTCTCCACAGCAGTTTTCAAGTTAAAGGGCTGAATTTGTCCTGAATGTCTGTTCGGTCTTTTATCAGGGTGGTGAATTTCACTGGGATAACGTGGCTTCCTTGCAGCAGCAGGGCTTCAGTGTGGAGCCCAGCAAAGGCACCGTGGAGGCAGGCCACAAACGCACCATCACTGTCACATGGACTCCCCACAGTGGATACAAGGTGAGGAAGAGATTATTTTATATCACTGTTATTGAGTTTGGGAAACAAGCTTTACAGAAGAGACTGCGTAAAGAAATGTTTGCACAAATCAGTAACAACTCACAATTTTGTCGACAAAATCTGTATTTCACAGCAAATGCAGTGATCTCTTATTTTTCTGTTGACCTGTGTCAAAAAAACTGAATAATAAATATGTTTTAAGTCCAAAGTGCTTGAAAATGAGTGGAAGTGGTAATCGTGATTCCAATTGTCAGGTACACATAGAGCTGCTCATTGTCAGCGATCAGAGTAAATATCACTGTTACTCCACTTGCCAGAGTCTTAGTACTCTGATGTTTAAAGTCTGTTTCTGTTTTCCACGCTGACAAGTTTTAAATCCTTGTTGAAACGATGCCCATTTTACTATTGAAAAAACAGAATTGTAGTTCATATAAATATCAGCTTTAATAGCAACATTACCACCAACCTACTGTGTGTGTGTGTGTGTGTGTGTGTGTGTGTGTGTGTGTGTGTGTGTGTGTGCGTGTGTGTGTGTGTGTGTGTGTGTGTGTGTGTGTTTCAGCCCTACGAGGTGGTGCAGACATGTGTGCCTCTCACCCTGAAGGGGGACGAGATGAATTCTTACAGCGTCACCCTGATGGCTTTAGTCTCCACCACTGCTGACTGACTTCTACAGTACCTGGATCCTGACCAGTGGGAAATCTGCTCACACACTCTCTCACACACACACACTACAGAAAGCCATGTCAGATACTGTACATTTATGTGGCCGCCATTAACAAATGAATTGATGATTTAGGAAATGAATTATTAAAGGTGGAATTAATTACGTATTGTAAGGATCTGATTTGAACCATTTCCTTCTACAGTGGTTTGAAACATCTGAGTGTCACCATTAAAACTCTTTTTTTAAATGTTTAAATAAGGCTACAGATTCCTCTGCAAGGCAGACAAGCAGACGCCTCCTGCTTCTTCTCCTTCATCCTGAAGGATTGTACCATCACATAGTTTAAACTGCGAGTCACATTTATATAAAACATGTTAAAACTGTGTGTATTACAGTATTTCACAACATGTTTCACTCATATAGCGTGCAAAATGAAAACACGGCTAACAAATCAGGTAATGCATCAGGCATCACACTCATCAGAATCTGTATTAGGTTTGTTTTGTGTGGTGCATGTGGAGTGTGTGTGTGTGGTTTTATTCACCAGACATTAGATATTTCAGTCACAGTTTAAAAGGCCGAACACTAAGACAGCGATGCTGGAAAGCAGAAAACAGTAAAACACAACGGACACCGCTGCGACACATTACAACATTTTGACAGTAATCAAAAAGAAAACAAGGAAGTAATGGAGCTCCTGTGCAGCCCATGTATTCACGCACCTCACTGTGGGCCCTGATTCCACCACCAGGGGGTGCATGTAATGCCAAGTCTTGGCTACAGGGTGTGTCAGCTGATGTAAGCCAGCAGATGTATACAGTACATACTGTAGCACTGCTGGTATTGCACACATCAAGTGAAAGGAGGCAGAGTTCACAATGAGGCCCAACAAGGTGCAGTCTGTGAAAGGTGACACAGAATATGTGTGCAGAGAAGATTCATATCTTTAGATATAAGTATTAGGATACATTGTAAACCATTGAGGTGAGGTTTTTACTATAAGCCCTTTGGGGTGTCTTACCTCTCCTGCTATGTTTGCTTTTGGTGCTTCCGTTGTGCTAATAAAATGAAATAAGATAAAAAGTTAATATAGCTCAATTACGGAAAAAATAAGTTTTGTATAAAAAACCACTTGTATGAAGACTAGACTGGTGATGGTGATTGGTTTAACTGTGCTTCCAAATAAGTAATGTCTTTGCTGTGTAACACCAGGGAGGGAAATCTACTACTGACATTTAAATGCGTAAATTTCCCACCGATAAAATTAGCTCATCAAATTTCCAGTTCGCTAACCTATTCAAATTTCCAGTTCTGTGTTCATCTTCAAACATGTTGACTTCCACCAGCTAATACATGATGTTATGACACTATTTAATTTATTTAAGTATTTAATTCTGTTAGATCATTTAATTCCCAATAAACAAAGAATTATAAAAATGACAAAGAATTTTGTTCTCACGTGGCGACAGATGTAGTGTAAGAGCATTTAGACACATCACAGAACAGCTTCACTGAAGAGTTTTACTAAAGCTGCTGAATAAAATCCTTTGTGTCTTTAATGTTGTGGACAAAACTTAGCGGCGGATTGTTAATGAAGATCCAAATACATTTCATCTGATTTTGAACAGTATGGAGATCACTTCATCGTGTAGGAAAAAAGCTTGACTTCATGGTGTGATGAAATGTGTAAGAAGATCAAAAAGTGTATGTGAAATATAAAAGCTACTCCCTCATACACATTTAGACCTTTTACGGGTCAAAATCAAAGAGGGGGAACCAAAATTAGATGTTAGATTCTTGTAATTCTTCCTTTTGCTACTGCAACACTACAATTTCCCCATGGGGATCAACAGTCTATCTATCTATTTATCTAAAATACTTTTATTGCACACACATGCCACTGCTGTAAATGTGCTGTTTAACAGTTTTCCAGTGTGTCATCCACATAGTGTGACACATAGGAAAACATTTCAGTGTTTAAATGAATTGATATTAACAGAATAATCCAGCACTGACAACAGCACCAATCTCTCATCTAGATTAAATTCTTAGACACATTCTAGATTAAATTCTTCCAAAGGTAAGCGCCCCCTTGATGACCTCCTGACGGTGTCTGGCTCTGTGTGAACCAGGCCCTGTGCATGTGAACAGCAGATGTCAGTAATGCCTCAAAACGGACCAATAGGAAGTGACCTCTCTCAGAGATACATGCTGTAAGCATTTATCAGAGATTGTAGGAGATTAGGCTAAATCAGATTACTGTACCCCAACCTGCCTATAAAAAGCAAGGTCATTATGAGCTTAGCCTCGTGTAATGTCACTCGTTGTATGAAATGTATGAGATCATATTAGGCAATATTTGTGTTGCCATTTTGCCTCTTTTTCTAATCTGATTTCTCCTCTGATCTCTCGCTAATACTGTGAGATAGTGCTACTTACGGTCCCTGCTCTGCTGAAGGGAGGTGTACATAGGTCTCTGTCTGCCTGTCAATCTGTCTGTGTGTTAATACAACCCACAGAGTTAATGAATGTGACCTGAAAATGCTCATAAAAGACAGCTTTATTGGAGGCCACACCCACGTAAAGTATACCATTTACTACATGAAAACACATCGGCTCATCGTACTTATCGCCACTGTTTGTGATAACCTGACTACATTTTATTTATCACAACTAAATCTGAGGTTAAGTTGATGCGAAAAGCACATCGAGGTGTTTGATTGTTCTCTTTGCGCTCTCCTCGTCAAAAGGCTGAATGCAGACAATAAGCTTTCTCCCCTGGGTGGTCTGAAGCTCTGCTGAAGAAGCTTCACAACACACGTATGCAGACAGACAGCTGTGTATCCAGGGGCAACTAAATCTCACATGCATTAACCTGGGCAGATGAGTCCCGGTGGAAACACACGCCCAGAACCCTGCCTGACACACAGGGGCAGTGTTTTCAACTTCTGCCGTGTCTATCTACCACTGTTGTTTAGTGGTAGATAAAAACTGTGGTAGATAGACAACTGGTTGACAACTGATACAGGCAACAATAACCAGTGATTACATGATTTTTATGTGATTACATAAAAATGAAGCTAAGTTAGAGCCTCTAATGCATGACCATAATCAGATAACCCACCAACAATATCAACAAAAATGAGTTTTGGTGGGTTTTCACTCTCTCGCGCACACGTGTTCACATGCCCCTCCATACAGCACTGTACAGTTACTATGGGGAACGTATCTCCTGTATGTGTGGTTACAGAGCTGACCATCCCACAGCAGAGCATTGTTCAGAGCACACACACACACACACACACACACACAATCAGGTGGAAATTCAAATTGATTGATGGATGGATTATAATTTCTTTCTCATCACCACATTCAAACGAATGATTATGTTTGTATGGAAGGCTACATGTTGATATTTCAAATTCAGCATATCACCCATATTCACCCATTTCACTTTATTTAAACGATGGCCGTCAGTGTACAATTTAGCTGTTTTGCTGTTGTTTGCTGTTTACGTTCCGTAAAAGCAAAAAACGCAAAACAGACCTAGCACAAACAGTACATCCCTAAGTACTGGGCTACAGTAGACAAAACAGCACTCTCTCAGGGGCGTTCTTCATCCAAACCATAGCTGATGAGGCTTTTGTCTTCCCCCATCGGACCAAGCCCATACACACTCGGTTGTCCCGGAGGACGTCAAAGTGTTCCACGTCTCCAAGTAATACCTTAACCCACTGAGCATTAACCTGTCCTCTGAGCACTCTACCTGGACTACTGGTGATAATGATCAATTCATCACTGGCTGCAATGATAGTCCACCCACAAACATTTAGCACAAGAAGTAAATCCACACTCATTTCTTACCTTGAACTAGAGCATGGGGACCCGAGTTCATAAACCATGAACTATGTCAAAGTGAATATATAGAGAACAAAATCTTCCATTGATCATTCATATCCACCCCATTTCTTGGGACAGTGGCAGTGAGTGGCATCACTATCAAGGTATTACTAATGCATCAGTATAAATATACAAATACAGTAAATGTACATTTTACATAAATGATCAAACTATCAGTGTAGAGAAAATGTGTCCTGAATGTTCTACTGATTTTTATTTAGAAATGTCTGTTGATTTTTTTTTTTGTCTTCTTAATAAAACTACAATATCAGATTTAGACTCTAAAAATGTATATTATATTGATATTATATTAAATATATAATTTTAAAGTTGTGTTTTGCATTTAGCAGTGCGTGCTGGCAGGGAACTACATTCACTTCTGTAGTTAAATATGTGGAACAGTCTGTTTTGGTTTGCAAATAAGTAACAGTTGTTGACCAGTCACATTTTCCTGAAGTTCTCAAACATGTTCATATATATCACAGACTCACAGAAAGCCACTTTTGGCCATTTATCCACTTCAGTAAAAGTCTATGGTTTCATTTAGGCACATTTCACTGTGTATGAAGAGAAGATTTAGATAAAACACACGATTATACAGTAGTATATTTCTTAAATATTTAGTAAAGTATATTTAGTTAAAATGGTGAAAGTGTCTCTAATAACCTGTAGAGCTGTGTAGGCCAGAGTTTCAGTACCACTAGCATAAACAGGGGCTTGTGTTTAGAAAAGCTGTTTTCTAACCTACTTTGGCATGAAAAATGCTCGTTCTCACGTCATATTTGATTTTTACTCTTTAAACGAACAACGTTTTAGAATTAAAATCAGTGTTTTGGAAGGTAACCGTGATCTATGTGTGCTGGTGTTACCAAAAATGGCAGTATTTCCTGATCTGTTGGAGTGGTCGCCGACCCTTCGCCGTGCGTTGTGACGCTGCCGTAACGTGGGGTTTCCCAGACCTGAGTGCAGGGTTACCGCGCCCATCTCTGCTGTTTGATGGCCGGAGGAAGAAGCGACTGAGATCCTGGCGTGAACGAAGAAAAAAGAGGGACGACGACGGTGGGAAAGACAAGAAGGGATTTTTGCTTTGAGTTGGAATCTGCGTTGAAACGGAAGAACGCTCAAACGGGACTCTTACACGTTTATCTGACTGAACACTGCCTTGTCTCTGTGCCGGTGTGTCTCCCCCCTCGGCGGGTCAAAAACTGGGTTCGGGGAGTGCCGCTCCTCGGTAGCTAAACAAGCTAAATCTGAGCGCCTGGGCGGAGAGAGGAGTGACAAGATTTTGCCGTTTCCAGTCAATGTGATATAAACAACGGATACCCTCGACTGAAAGCAGGTAAGGACGTGTATTGATATTTAAAATTGCGCTTCAGGAAATGCATTATGTGTCTATGCAGTTGGCTAGCCTGTCGAGCAGGGAAGAACGAAAGGGGTTAACCTGGGTTGAGTGGCTCCTCCGTTAGTTAGCTGCCGTTAGCTTGCCGTTAGCTAGTCGTTGCTGCCAAGAGTGGGTGGGGGTCACTGTTAGTTAAACTTAACGCACTGCGTTAACTCGGGTGTCAATTGACCAAAACAATATTGAACTACTCTTATATATAATATTTATATCCGGCCAGCTGGTAGTTAATGGCCAGTACTAATGTTAATTAGAAGGTTAGTTGGTGACAGCTCGGTAGGGTTAGCCAGTGATTACCTGGTAAGCTAATTGGCCGCACATTTGCTACATACAGTTTACTGCTCACTAACCCTGGGCCTAACCCTTACGAAGTTGCAACTTCTTCCACTTGCACCACTAAAACATACGTGAACAGAGTTTGGATTTACTTTTTGCTAAATTTTGTAGCATCATGCAATTCACAACGAAGGAGAGTCTAAAAATGGCTACTTCACCACCACCACCCCCACTATTCCGTAGCCAGTCCATACAAGTTAGCCAGCAGTGGCCACAGCCTACGTTTACAGCCTGGTATGGCTGATATGGGAGTGTATATGCGACCATGGCAGAAGGAAACGATTTTCCTGCGAACGGTGTTGTTGACTGCCGCTTTTGTGTAAAACGCGTCCATTGGAGCGTAAATATTTCCCTTGCTAAATTAATTTAGGTAATGCCGAATTTCCCAGATGTGGACGCGTATTTGTCGAGCTCTGGTTTAAACGAGCTAGATGAAGTAACGGTGTTTTAAGTAAAGTGAATCGAAACCAAACCAACATGGATTATGGCTACTGTGTCACAGCTATATGTTAACATTCCCACGTCTAGTCTGCAGAGTCAGCCATCCAGTCGTCTGCTGATAGTGCTGAGAAGGAAATGGCTTATTCGTTAGCGCGACTCTTCCCTGAAATGCACAGTGCATTAATATAAAAGAAATGTGCACGCATTTCCAAGTTGTAACACGACTGTAAGATGGCATTAAAAATGACAATAAGCGCCGCTGTGGACTTCATAGTGGGAATAGCCATTTTAGTTTTACGAGTGTGAAACCAGCGTCACTTTGCGCACACAGTCCGTCCTTAATTTTAACTTCTTTTAATGATGTGACGAGATTGTCTAATTGGATTTGGACAATCTGTTTATCTCGATCACGGGTCTGTTGCAGGGCAAGTTGTTAGCAGCTACAGTAACCATGCCCCACCGGGCCGTGCTGCTCCAGGGTATTTCTAGCTCTGCCTCGGAAAACGGGCACGCTTTATCCACAAATGAAGCCTCAAATCCTTGTCAGCACAACAGCGCAAGGTGCTAAAGTAGAAGAGAGGAGTTCAAAGATGTGTATTCATTGGTAAACATTTCGATTTGTGTTGTAGCAACGAGTCAAATGTGCTGTCGCAGGAAGCCGAGCTGAGCGCCTCCTCCAGCGCCGAGGCAAGATACATGTAGCCTACCGCCTTTGCGAAGTTATTGACCAGCGGTGTTAAGATATCGCATTAAAAGAACCCACTATTTTAAAATCGCAGTTTATAGTCGTATCAGAATGAACATTTTCGGTGTTTCTTAAAAGAGGTATTTGTATGTACTGGTTCACAAAGATGAATTAATTTTGCCAGTGTGCCCCCTCCCTCCGCCTCCTCGAATGAATGGGTTCCTGTATTCAGGGCCCAAGCAGCTGCAATGAACAAGATGGCGTTCAAAGCCTTTTTCATCACCGCTTTTTCTCAGACTGAGAGAGACAGCTGCCTAGCATCGGATGGGTTCAGGCTTGGCAGACTAGATTTCTTTGATTTTTTCCCCATCGTAAAACCATACACAATGTATTTGAATTAAAAACGTTTTAAAGCGGGTTAAATTCCCGGTTAGATGAATCCAATAACGTGCACCTCAGATACAGGACAACATGGTGGGGAAAGGGGTGTTGTACATCTTGACTGTAAACCTGAATACCAGGGAACATGGCAACTATGATCAATATGTGTATGATTTTGTAAGAAATAAACATTTGATTTACATATTTTGATATTAAACTTAGTGTCTGATTTTTAAACATCTGTAACCACACCTCAGGGAAATGAACACATTTTCTTGATCCTGACTAGAAATTACTGTTAAATGTAACAAAAACACACACCTAAATGTTAAAGAAATGTCCAGAGATAGAGGATTTAAGTGTAGTGATTTCTATCCCATGTTTTTTTCAAAGTATATTGAATAAATGTTACACTTTTCAACTTTTATTTCCAAACCATAACATGTTGTCTGTGCTCAGTTCATGTGAACTCTAGTGTATGTCTTTTTTTAGGCTATGTAGCTTAACCCTTGTGTTGGGTTGAAGTTTTTCAAATTTGCAATGTTTCTGAATTTCACATTTACATTTAATTGTCAATCAATGACCCAAAACTCCCAATACAGACCTTTTTAAAAGATTTTTTTGTTTTATGCTCTGGTAATCACTCACAAAGGTGGACTTTTAAGATTTCACTCTCATATATCAGATTGTTTTTTTGTGAATTAACTGATCCAGAAATTGAGGCGTTTAACTGAAATCCACATAAAGATTAAACACGTTTTAGTTTTTATCAATAATGGTTTTGTTTTGAGAACAATCTGTATGCACATGCAAGAGCATCCTGTTGTCAAACTATGCATAAAGCATAATTCCAGATAATGATCAGATTTTGTGACCTGGATGTGACCCCCACCCAGAATGTATTTGACATTATGTCTAGTGGTCTTGGTGGACACTGACGGCATAATCTGTGGGCATTTCTGAAAAACGTGTTGATCAAGTGGTGTATGACAAGCCTTCATGGCAGTAATGTGTGTCTGGAGGACATTGGTCCCTAGGTTTGTACACAACAGAGCTTGTCAGCAGGATGAGTGTCACCACAAGATAATGACCATGCGTTTAACATTTTCATCCCGCTGATGTGTATTGTTTCTTTTTTTTAATCTGCAAGCGCAGGATATGAATGGGATTAAATTCTTAGTCTGTGGATTTCACTCTTTGGGATTATGTGGCTTTGGTCAGTGATAGTGCTGATTTTTCTTCACCACTGATATGATCCAGCTTTTAACTGTATTTAGCTTTTTTTAAAAGGTAGAAACCATGCGAACAAGCACCCGAAAGAACGTGTAACGCCAAGGTTTGAGGTTTTGTATCAAGATCTATGCTACTGCAGAGATATTTATAGATATTAAAACCATTCGCCCACAAATGTACAAATGGTATTAAAGTACTTGCATATCCAATTTAAATACAGTGTACTGTCTTCTACAATGTACAGTACAAAAATAGGCATAGTAAGGTAAGTTTAGTAACAGCTGCCCTAATAAATCTATCCTTCATACAGTGGTAAACGTTTGTAAAAATGCTTTAACATGATCCAATTTGCTCAGAATCCCCAATGCATGGACATTTTTACAGTTTGGTGGCATAGGTTATTCATAACTCCAACAAACAGGGCTGTACATATAAGCCCAAACAAAAGGACTTTTGCCATTTAAAAAAAATAAATAAATAAAAGCAACAGCATGTGTGATGAATACTAACGTCGGAAAAAGTGGATGGTAATGTCTATTTGTTTCTGAGCTCCTCACTTTTTCCAGCGGATGGGTGTAATGGCTGGTGTTTCAGACTAACTCCGTGTTCATTAGAGGACGGTGCTGCTTCAGATGATAAAACTTCCTGTCACTGTTAACAATATACATGCACTTTTAAGTATCCCAGTCCTGTTTAGGACTGTCTTGTATGGCGTTTTCAGACCATAGGGACTTTTTCATAGTTCTAAGAATAGTTGGAGGATCCCTCCTTTCTATACAAACCTCCAGCGAGCTTACGTCACTTCAGCATTCCTATTGGTGGCAAGAAGTTTTCTTACTTAAGTCCTTTTTATCCAACTGTTATTACCAAAATGACAACGTGTGGTGTTAAAATAATTCATCCAACCCCACTGTGCCTTTTTAGGAAAGTGGGCTGTCCATCCCTGATTGGTTAGCGATATCTTCCTCTGTGTAATGTGATCAGTTGTAAGTACATTGTCCTTCAATGTCTGCTAATACATGGGCCTTGGCGTATCCTTTTGATCAGTGCTCTTAAAGGAGTAGCCCTCTTAATCAACAATGGTGTCTTCACCAACTAGCTTCTTGTATCTTTATTTAATGGACCATTAGTGGTGGCCTCTGCATTTTGGCATCCATTACTTTCCTCTTTGGTCTGGTGTCTTGTGGTTGAGCAATCTCAATCCTTTTTCTTCTTCGGTCACTAAGCTTCCTGCAGAACACAACTGAAACTGTTTCATCAGCGTGTGTTGCACATCCATAGGCAAATGTGAGGCTAAAGATTGTGTAACTGTAGCTCTCTGTTGCTTGGTCAGAAGCTGCCTAAGGAGTTTGTTAAAAGATTCTTTCAGCTGAGTTTGACCTGTATACAATGGTACTGATGATCGGTTTAGTTATATGCACACCATACCCACCAGACATCTCTGTTTGACACACACAGATGGCAGATAAGTACTTATATACACTGCAAATGCCAGTACACTCGCAACAACAGGAGGCATGTCCCTCCAAACCAGAACAGGGTGGTGTTTCTGGATTGAAGGGGATGATACTGGAAATATCCCCCACGGTGAAATTAAAAAGAAAGACAACACAAGCTCTGACTATGCTGAAAGTTGCATCTAATAATACTGGAGGAAGAACCATTTTGGGAACTTGGGGACTTTACCTGCAGCTCAAGTGGAGGAACCAAGGTCTAAATTTAGTACCCGAGCCACTGTTCCTGTTCCACAAAAACCCTGTTCCAGAAGTAGTATTTTGGAAAGATGAAGGAACCATAATATTTGGAATTTTTTTTTATTGGTCGACCACAAACCCAGTAACTTCTACACAATGTGTACAGTATTCATTCACATAGCAAGCAAGTGCTGGTTGACAGTAGTATCACTGTTAGGACTATGATTGGACATTTCTTGTATTGTTAACATTAAAAACAAAGTTATGCAGTGACACATGATGAAAGACTGACAGAAAAAGAGACTCAGTGAATGGTGAATCTTTTTCAGTTACAATATTTACTTGATAAAATTAATTTTATTGTGTGACACTGTATAGTGTTGTATTCTGCACTTTATATTTGGGCCATGAATCAGAATATATGAAATCTGCAGGTTACTCGGAAACATGCACAGAGTTGCAACTAATCATATGACATGTTAACCAGTTGTAATTGTGCATTGGGGCAGGGGATGACCACAATGCTACTGAAGCTCAATGCAGGGGTTTTCTTCTCTTTTTTTTTAACCTGCATTTTTGCCTGTGGTTTTGATTTTGAATGTAGTATACTGCTGGCCTTACTGTGGGCACTATCGTGCAGTTGCCAGACCCAACCAACACTACCGCCCTGAACTGGCTGACTCCAGGAGGTCCACATTTATTTCAACACAATCACATCTTCAACACACATTATTTTTAGCGAAGTCCCCATGTGACCAGCCACATGTGTGCACCTACTCCTCCCATGTCAAGGTTGTAAGGCAAAACTCACAGTACATTTCTTCACCGTAGCTCCAGAACAGAGGGCACATTGGAGAAGGAGCTATGACACTGGGTAGTATATTGCACATTACACTTAGTTTGCGAGTACACATGATTGTTCAAATACCTTTTTTTAGGCGATTTCTGTCTTTTACCCCATTCAAATCTACACAGTTGTGCAGGTCGTACACCTATTTCTGAATGGGTCAATGCAAACCATCTCCATAGTCGTCCGGACCAGGGCCGAAGGAGGGTGTTCCTCAGGTCAACTTATACACTAATGGGATCCTCATCACAGGTTGTCATCTAGTAACCTGATTGGTTATAATGTGAGGTGTGACTTAAGCATCACTCCAGATATAACAAATGGGCAATAATTTAATGTTTTTGACTTTAGTCTGTTTTAGTCAGTTTCGCCAAATAGCGAGAAACAGAAAATGAGCATATGTGGGGAAGTGAGGGAGAACGGGCGTACATATATCGACAAGATGACAGAAATTAAACTGAAAAGAACTTATTTGGTCATTCAGCCATGCAATTCTGGTTTATCAGTGAATATACGCTGCCGACTGGTATCTCAGCCAACAGACAACCAGAGATAAAGCTATGATAGCTAACTCTCAAGAATAGGTCCAACACTAGTCCAACGCCCATTCAGTATAGCCACATCATACGTGTGTCTGCTGCATGATGGGTACTTTGTCTCTTAACCCCGGTATGAAATCAATTGCTAGCAATTTTGCTTCCTTTCCATTTTACTTGGAAATATCAAACATTGTTTTGCTATGGATCGGACTTGTTCAAACAACAGTTGGGAAACCTCTCACAGCAAGGTAGTGGAAAGCCAAATATGACAATTTGACTTTATTCCCACTTTAACCTGTTTATACAGGGCTTTTGTACAGTATCGCAATAAACTTTTGTGGACCTGAATGTCTGTTTTGCTAAACGTGCATGCCTGTTTGTAGGTTTTGTTTTAATTTGATTTAGTTGTCCGCAGCGTGTGTAGATTTGAGTGTAGTGTGACTGTAGGCTCTGTTATGCATACATAGCTTGTCACCACTGGCCAAAAGGTGTGGGCCACTGTTTTGAATAGTCAAAATAACTGGCACCAGGGCCGCTTAGTGACCCACACACATAAACCTGTCACTACTCAGACACTGTGTAACCCTGGCGAAAGGCCATCACAAGCCGTAGCAGTGCTTTGCATGTGCACCTCAACCCCTGCTCTGCTTTGAATAGAGACTTCTCTCTGTTGATTTAAACACTAGCTTTTACATTTGACTGCCACGGGGAAAATGTGACCAAACCTGAATCTGAGGAACCTGAGGAAAGACAGCCAGTGAGTTACATTAGTGAGTTTTCAGCCTCTTTTAAGCAAGAAAGGCCATAGTCACTTGAGCAAAAGAGTGGGCTAGCTGTCATGTGACTCTTACCCCACACTTGTTCCTCTCTTAGAAGCTTGGAGAAAAAACAAGTGGGGGAGGGGTTTGGTTATTAATGTAATCAAAGGAGTGTATTTTATGTTTTTAATAAAGTCATGCTTTTGGCTTTGGGCTAGCCTGACCTTCCTTTCCTTTTTATTATTTCTTTCCTTTTTTAATCTAACTCACACAACACACAACCTTTCCGTAACTGTAATGCTGGAACCTGAGCTTATTTACACACTTTATGGCTGATGAGGCCACCTTCCTTAAAGGGGGAGGCTTGGCCGTTGAAGAGAAAATGTTTATATCAAGATACAAGATTGCCCAACCCTGTTTTCAACATAGTTTTCATGTCATTAGCAGAAAATCAGCCAACATAAATGCAAGCCTGTGTAATCTGTTTGGCTTGAGCCTTGTGCTTCGTTGTGATGGTCAGATTGAATAATAATGTCAAATGATTGTTTTCATTTGGCTGGTTTTTCTGGCCAATGCCTGATATTTCTACCAACAATGTACCCTGTCACGTAAGCGCACACTGCATCATGGAATGTTTCCCCAATCAATCAATTAAACTCCACTGTCAGCCCCATTGATGTTATGTCTCCTGTCATCAGACATTACCAACAGCCGGCAGCCACAGTGAGGGAGCACACATACAAAATTGTGCCCAGTTAAAGGGATAGTTTACTGATATTGCACCTCTAGTTTCAGTAATGTTTGGAGGTATGACTTTGCCACAGTGTAACAGCTGTAATAAAGGATGTCTCAATACCTTTCTTTTCTAAATATAAAGGTGTCTTCTAAAACAAGTTACTTAGTCTAAAACTAACTAAGTTATGACTTAAAAAGCTAAAATCAAAGCAAATAAACGATGCTAGGAAAGCTGTTTTGCATAGATCGATAAAATATAAATATCTTTAACAATCAATTAGCCAAGTAGGGATGTTTTGACATAAGTAGAGTTGGATTTAAGCCAAGTTGTTTGGTATTATCTTTTTATAAGCCCATTTAATTTCTAAAAGCACTGTTACTATAGTGAAATGTCTGCTGACACTCAATGTTGTGTGCAGTTGAAGTTCAGAGTGTACGACAGGCAGCAGTTTTAATTACGTCTGTGCGTCAGCAAACAATGCAACATTGGGTTTTTCTAAAATAGAAAAGAAATAATAATAACTTGGTCAGTTTGCCTCTAAATACAGGTTCAGTACCCTGTCCTTTTTTAGGTAGGGTTAAAAAAACAAAATACAGAGATCTGCATTAAAACATGTTTGTTTTGTGTATGGGCAGTACCACTATCAATTCATAAGTCTTTGGCACCTCAGCCTTTAAAGAGCTGTGGGATATAAGAGCAGTGCTTGTACAGTTTGTTTGATGAAGCATTGACCTGGAATAAATGTGTTGATTAAGTTTTAGTTTTTTTTAGAATAATAATGTTTTACTTGAAGCATAGCATCATAAGATAAAAGGCAGCAATATTGAAATCCAGCCATTTCAGGCCATAGAGACACTTATAAATAATAAAACCTTGATTGATCCATCCATCCACTTTTTGTACTTGTTTGACCAGTGCAGGGTCTCAAGCGGCTGGAGCCTAGCCTAGCCTAGCCTATTAGCATAGTTTCAGAGGCAGAAGCAAGGTAACTATGCATTGTGTCATGGACAAGTTTTTCTTAAACTTTTGGGTAGTGTGACTGTTGTTCGGGAAATGCAAGGGTTTCACCATACACTCATTGGCCCTGGCTCCAAGTCCGCTGATGTGGAAATGTTTTTGTGTCACGCATAAAGCTCCAATGGTGTCTTGTATAATGCTTTTTTCTAATGCCAGTCCTTTCACCCCCTCCTGATCTGAGAAGAGAGATAGAATAGAACATAAATTAAAAACATATAGAGCAAATATGCATGTGTCATTCTTCTGGGCCCATGTTTGTTGTTTATGGATTTTTCAGTGGCCAGATGTTGACTTGACACACACAGCTGACATGGAAATGGAAGGCACCACATTCACGCCGAAATTATTCAGGAAAGGGTTAAATATCGCCTTTTCAAGTAAAAAAAAAAAAAAAAAAGTGCTGTTTTTAATATTTCTTACAGTTTAATTGTGCGCTAAACTGTGTGGGGCATCATGATCAGAACTGTGTCAGCTTATGCATACTCATTCATAGCCCCAGGATTTTGCTCTACTTTCAATAAAGCAAAATGGCATATGGTGCCTAAGGCTATTCATTTTCAGTTCAGCCATTCTTCTTGGGACCCATAAGGATTTTAAATCCACCTACTCCTCAGTGATTAAATGAATAATCTTTTTGTTTGTCAACCTTTGCTCGTTGCCTGCTGTATATCATTAGGAGGTGTGGTCAGTAACATGGCACAGTGCTCATCACACTCTGCATTGTCAGGGCAGCCACTCTCAAAATTGCATTTATGGTGAAGATGGACATGAAAACCCATAGCCATTCTCCCACCTTTGCCTCTAGGGGCAAAGCTGGGCTTGGTGGTTGAATAGCCACTTAAATACTCCAGTTCCTTCATTATCTTTCTTGTATTGCCTCCACTAATGTGTTTCAGAGAGGGAGCGTTTGTTTTCACTTTCAAACATTACACTACATTAATACTGTGATTTTGTGAATATCGTCATAAAGCTTCCTTAAAGCAAGTTTTGTATTGTAGAGGATGTATAAAATGTTTTACCTGGAAAAAGAATTAACAGCTTAAACAGTATTATCTTACAACTGCACGATTTGTGGTTTTGGGAATATTTTGGGAGAAAGAAATAATTGTAAATGTAACCGACCAGGGCTGGATGTTGTAGTACACGGAGATTGCTGTGAGCACAATACTTTGAAAAGAGGCATCACACCGAATGGGTAATTCTGGTATTTTTAAACTGGGCCCTATTTTTGCATATTTTGTCTAAATGACTAATGGTTAGCAAATGTTTTGGAATTGATCCAGTAGATCACCTCAGCTGGCAGACGCAACATAATCCTTGGGGCAACTGTTTTTGCCACTAACAGGCTCTGATTGTTACATTATGGAAAGGATGGATCCCTACAGAAAACAGGCCTTATTGTTAAAGCGCAAGATTAATTCTGACTCATGTTTCCACCGTTGTCTACCTGCAACAGCTTAACATCTCTTTTCCTTGAGCGAGACTTCTGTTTCTGGTTACACAAAAAAGATCTTACTTTTTAACAATAAGATCTATTTCTGTAGGGATCATTTCCATAATGTTGTCAGACACTTAAAATAACAATCTGAGCCAAAGTCAGTGACAAAAATAAGCACTTTTAGTGAATGTACTGTGGCGCAGTTGCCTGCAAGCACTATGTTGCAGCCATTGCAGCCCATCTTGTGGCTGCCGACTGAGGCAATCTACCGGACCAGTTCCAAAACTTTTTGTACCCCAAAATATGTAAATACAGGGCCCAGGTATCAGAAAGCAATGTCCATGAACAGTGTTGCATTTTAGCAGTTGTATAAGGTTAAATGAAAAAAACGATATAGAAAGACATTTTTAAATTAAGCCTATTACATTGTCAACAACACTATTGTTTTTGTATCGCTATTGAAACTCTGGTATTTTCTGACGCCTCCATTAAAAGGTTTCAAAATATGTTAGTTGATACTGATGCTAGCTAGACCGGAGCAGAGTAAGGATTCATCTCTTCGTCCACTACGCTGTAGTTTTCTTCGGTTTGGTAGAAATACACCAAGCCATAGAAAGTGTGTTGGAGTGAATCACAAAGTGAGTGAGATGGGATTGGGCTTTTAGGAAATGTCCTGTAGCAATCCCCTTCTGTCTTCTCTTACTGCATCATCAGCCCCCTTGTTCATGCCTTCTCTGTGACCTGGTTTTCATCTACATTTACCATGCATCACTTCCCCACAACACTTAGACAGACCCTTACCCCACCAACCAGACAACAAAAAAGACATGCACTCACAGTATCATTTCGTCTCTGTTTTGCACTGCTACAAAAGTAGACATCTCTAAACAGGACAAATGTAAATTTACAAATGGTAATTTTTTTTATCAGGAATGTTCTGATCATGTTTATGATCTCAGATTTTGTTCATATTGAGTAACTGCCAATACAGAATATGATCTGATTGTTGTACTCTTATACATCATCCAGCTTCACATTTAGCCTCAAGTAGAGCCACAATAAATAAGTAAAGCAGTAAAGTTTGGACATCATCTCGCCATCCCCCAGAATAAAGTCCACCTCATAAAAGTTGGGAATGGATCAGCCAGTATCCCGCCACCACCATCAAAAATGCCTGGACATTTGGATAAGGGTAGCTTACGATTTAGCCATAACTTTCACTGATAATCATGTTGCCAGTTTAGTAGTTAGAGCTAGTGATTGGTTAAGCTGTCACCACCAGTCTCTCACTTTGAGTTAGGCAAAGTGAGAGAGAATATGGGTGTTTTCTTCCACTGGATGGATGAAAGAAAGAAATGAGGTGGCTTCTCTCCAGACAGAGTGCTTTTCTAAAAGCCATTCCAGTTGCATCAAGACCTGAAAGTGCAGATCCATTGTAAGCCAGGAATAGGGATTTGAGAGCCATCTGCACTTGCACCATCCTGGCTTCAACCTAGGTACAATGTGTGTGACCATTTAAGCACAATGCTTTTTGTGGCTTGTTTAAGTCAGAGTGGGATCCAGCTTTCTTTTTTGAGGTTTCTGACAATGTTCATATTCACATCATGGATGTTACACCAATGTGACCCCCCCCCCCCTTTTTCTTTTCTTTTCTTCTTCTACCATAAATTTGATCATAAATGTTGACACAGCCTGCATTTTCAAACCATGTGCGATGTTTATCACGTTAATTGTCTCAAGTTGCGTGTGTCCATGCCTTGCAAACACCGGTCTAGTTGCCTATATTGTGACATAAAGGCATTGCTGAAACAAATTAATGCTGTGGCAGATTGTATTATAATAAAAATACATTATTATTATTATTATTAACTTTAAATTACATACAAAGGATGTTATACACCCCCTTTTCCACTAGTAAACATGACAGAATATCGATCGAGGCAGAATAATTCCCTCAACGTGTTAGCTAATGCTAGCTTGCAAGTTGTGTTGGCTTGTTTTTTAACAATGTCTGAAGTAAATATGAGATGCAAGGTTACGGTTTCTCAGGTACCACGAGTGTTTCTGGAAAAAGTTAACTCATTACAACAAGTATTAACCACACCGATACAGTTAATAAAGGTAGTCTGACTCTGTTAGGCCAAAACTTTATTTGTCCAGAAATCCAAATTCCAAAGCAAATATGACATGTTCAATTTCACATTTATGTGGATCGTGTCAGACTGTGAACACATATGTTTAAATAAAGTATTTACTTATTCTACATAATCAACAATTCTGTACAAAACATAGTAATTTATAATAGTTCTCGTGTGTATCTGGTTAATTGTGGTTACTGTTGCATACCTATTAATTCAACAATGTACTCCTAGAAGCTCAACAAAGGGACTCGTCTCATGGCATCTCCACTCAGTAAACTCAGCTTCTTGCATCCCCTTAGTCTTGATTTGTTTACCAGCATGGGCTAGGCCTTATCCAACGCCCGGGCCACAACGCAGACTTGAGCAGTGCGTGACTGCCACACCGGGTTCCTGCTGCTGCGTCACTGTTACTGCCAGTCCCATCTTTATACATTGAGTTTGCCTTTAATAACATCAGACATGTGTCTCACTTGGCTGTGTAGATGCTCTAACCTGTTAACATTGACGCCGAAATGAAAAGCAAGACGTTATGCGACACATGTGCGCTGCTTAGGGCGGCGGTGTGGCCCAGACTGTAAGTCAGACTGACCTAATTTTGTGTGAAGTGCCAGCCTATCCTCTGGTGTTGGAGCACTACACACAGCGCCACCTGCTGATCCTCCGCCCTCTTCTCTGATTCCATCCCTACATTTGTCTGTTAGCATAAGTCTGCCTGTTATTGTAGCACAGGCTGGTTCAAGCCCAGGATGGACATTGGCAAGTGCAACGGTAGTAGCAGAAGCCACAGAGCAAGTGTATTTGTAAAGTGTGTGTGTGCTGTCGCCACATCCGCTGAATGTTTTGACAAAGGGAAGAGAGAGAGACGAGCACAGCAAGGGAAACACCCTTAAAAAGGAAACGCCTGCTTAGGGAGGCTACGCGCTCGTATTAAAGTGGTGGCGGCATGCTGACACAGATGATCAGTAGCCACAGCCAGATACGGACTCGGAGCAAAAACCAGTCCCATCCATATCCCGACAGACCTCATACTGTATGTTACTAGACACAGCAAATCAACCACAACCTAAATGGTACTCTATACAGCACTAGAATTTAAGATCCTGCAGAAGAGTGAGTTAGCAGGAACGATCAGACAGGGACACGGGATGCATCTCTCTTGAAGGCAAGGGGTGGGGCAGCTGCTGTTCTACCAGGCAGACATAAATTATTAAGCTCACCATCTATACCCCACCTTTTCGAACACTTCCTTGTGCTTTATTCATGGCTGCGTGTCTCACAGCTGGGCAATATGTACTAATAATAATCACAATGGTAGAGTCTAAAAATACTGCAATAGCTGATTATGCAGTCCTATACATTTTCCCTTCTTCAACGAAAACATTTTTATTTTTTTATTTTTTTTGCAATAGGAACACAATTGTTTCGATTTTATGTTTTGTGAGCTTTGCCAGTCACTTGTTATCAACACAGTTGGTTCCAGTGTTTTTAATGGAGTAAGATGCAGCAGTTTTATCACCTGACGTACCCCGAGCAAACGCACAAAGGATGGGAAATGGTTCCAGGCTTGTATGGCAAGTAACAATTCATAAAAAAGAAACAAGCTTGTATTTGACCCAATCATAATCTTTTGCCCGCAATGATTCAGTAAATCACAGGGAGAGCCTTGTTGTTTTGGGTTCTATTGGTAGATTGGCTCTTTGGTTGATTTGTTAGTTTGCTTTTAGTGGTGGACATGTGCTTCCGTGTGGTTACTTTTGTCTCATAATAAAAATCTGTCTTCATTTTTGAATTTGCGGGAGGCATAAACGGAGAAAAAGATGCATTGTCAGATTTAGTCTGGATATGGTCTATAAAGGAGATGGACAGTCAGAACTAATATTCTAGTGTTCTACTACAAAATCAATTACATACGTGTGAGTGTAACCTTACAAAACAGTACAGCAACTTGTGGAAAAGGATAATTGAAAGTGCAAGTGGACATCCCATAACTGACAATTATTTCATTTAGTTTGTGGTCTCCAATCAATCATGTCACTTTGATCATTAAAATATTGCCACAGTAGTGGGGCATTTATTTTGATCCCTTGTGCATACATAATGAGAACGCCATGTACAGCTAACAATGTAATGTAACTACAACACAATCTGTTGCTTTTATTTTCAACAAAAAATGAACGTAAAGTTTCACAAAGACAGTTATTTAATGCAGGGTCATCGTGCTGGATTGCTATTTGTTGTGTAGTGTTTTCTGTTCTGCACAGAGAAAGTACAGGTATGCACATTTGGCTGAAGAGCAGATAAGAAAAATGATATTTTGGGATGGCCAAGAACTCTATGGCAATAAGTGTAGTGTAGGTCTCCTCTGCTCAGTCTTTAATGCTGGAAAGCTTACCAAGCCTTGCTCCCCTTCACCAAGGGGTTAATTAGCAGCTCCCCTCCCAATTGTCCTCTGCTTGTTCACTCTCATTAGTTTAATCTGGCTCTGTCCTCCAGCTTGCCTCTCTTGCCTCTATCCTCTTGTGCACCAGAACATCTCACTGCCTACCTATCCTTATGTCATCGGGGTGGGGCCTTTCATCTCCCCCAAAACCTACTGCCAAACCCCCCAGACCATCCTGTGATTTATAAACCTTCACACCTGCTGCATTTCTTTGTAAGTTGTCTGCAAAGTCTAATCATTATAAAAATTTAAACTTTTTTAAATGTTGGGGATTTAAAATTGTCAGTCCAGTTAGCAGAAGTCCACTTTTGATTGTTTGTGCAAATAGTGTTATTAGTACAGTGTGTGTTGAGTGATGCAATTGGACAAATTGTCAGCATGACTTTTAACACTGCACATTAATGGTTTCAGAACTAGGAGAAAAGGTAAAGAGGCTGTCTTTTTCATCTTTTTGTAAATTACATTTTTAAATGTTAAATTCAATTTAAAAAAAATAAATTAAAATTACTATTTAAAAAGGGTTAAACAACGTTAAAACTAGGGCCAAACAATTAATAGAAATATTAACAAAATAGCAACATATACATGCTTGTTTGATACAGACAAAACTGCAAAAGCTACAATTTCCGCTAAAATCTTGACTCATAACGCAATATCTGTCGAAATAATCGCAATGTGATAAAAAAAAAAATATATATATCATTGAGTCCTACTTAAAAATTGCTTTCTGATATCCACAAATGCATTGTTCTTATCAATCCTTTCTTTGGCATTGTTTGTAGATGAGAAGCCCCCTCACATTATTTTTGTTCTAATTGTTGAAGAGAACATCTGCAGAAATAATCTCTGATAAAGGACTCATCTAGTCCACTTACACGTCTTGTATATATGAAAATGTGAAAATTAATGGAGCATACATGATCATTGCCATATAGGAAGGAGAAATACCAGTGAAGTGTGTTTGTGTGTGTGGAGTCAAATTACACTTCCTCTCTTCTTGTCACTGTGTTGTGCTCGAGATGTCGGCGCTGATACGAGTGGCTGGAAAATGTGAAGTCTGCTTCCCTCCTCCTCTCTGTCCTCCTCCCCCACCAGCTATCTAAAAATAGCCAGCAGAAAGGGAAGGCAGCGAAGTTGAGGCTCTCTGTTGGGCTGCTAGTGGTTTCAACACTCCCACCACCAGCACAAGAGAGAGTCCTCTAAATCAGACCTCTAATACTCTCACTAATTGCCAGTAAAGACTACTGCCTTATTCTATGTTTTTATGTGGAAAGTCTCTTACATTTCCTCTACTTCAAATTAACATGATCTCTTTTTTTTTTGCATGATACATCATGATACATGATGCTATTTTGGGAGCATCCAGTGAGTTAAACATTTGGAATTCATTCACACAAAGAAGTGACACAATTTTAGGGCAATTCATTAAGCACCAAACAGAATGTTCTTTACCGGACGCACTGATCACCAGACCTCAGCCCAACTGAGCACATGTTGGGCAAGTTTCACTTGTTTAAACAGACAAAAAGCTAAAACAAGAAAGAAGTGAACATGGTTGCAGTAGAGGCCTGGCAGAGCACCACCAGGAAAGATATCATATAATGCATTTGCTCCTGTACATGGATTGTAGATTTTTAGCAGCTTTTATTGCACAGGTTTTGCAACCAAATATATGGCTTTTTTAACTTAATGTATTAGATTGTTTGGCATACCAAAGTTAGCAAGCTACGTTTCCAAAGGGCCAGATGTTGGTTTAAAATAAAACTGAAAGCCAGCATCTTGATCATAAAGCCATTGATTTCGTATCCAACATGCTCCAATATGCCACTTGTTAAAAAAAAACTGACATACTGCACTTTAAATGACTACGTTTGGTGGTTTCATTTATGTCTAATAAATAAAATCTAATAAATCACAGTGAGTGTAATGGGTAGGGAATTGAACAATTTACTTTACCCGTTTCCTTGTGTGAAGGTGAACCATTAACAAAACCTGTGGAAAAAATCTCTGGAGGCCGTACAGATTTAATGTTTCAATCACGTTAGTCTTTTTGTCATTTGTTCAGGAACACTAGCTAAGTAGAGTTTATGTCGAGCTTTGATGTTTTTAACATCCTGTAGTTCATTCTTTTATTGTTATAGGTTATGTGATATATTTAGTCATGGCTAACACGTGGTCACCTGAACCTAATATCTAGTAAATATCATGGGATCATATATTTTCATACAAATTGACCAGGATTACCTGAACACTTCATTAAACAAGTTACACCCCACAAAGGGTTACGAGGAGTATACCAGTGGTGTCCTCTGCCACGTTGTCATGTAAAGCCAGGACAACCAGTTCTTGCTTGCAGATTGAATAGATGCTGTTTACCTGTTGTAGCAGCCACACGGTGTGTGACCAGCGCGTTTAACACTGCAGCTTCTTAAATGTGGAGATTTTATTCTTTTTTTTTGGTCATATAAGACAATAAAATGTCAATTATTAAGGCAAAAATATGGACTCAGACAAAGATAGAGAAAATGGAAACACACCTTTTAGATTGTAGTACAAGGCTTGTAGGGATTGTGGGTACTTTAGCTGTAAGGTTTGGTAAAAATTTGGACATAAAGGACAGAATTGTCAGCGGTAACCGTGCAGTGTCCTTGACCTAATACACTTTTTTTTTTTTAAACAAATGTTCAGATTTTGCAGTTTGGTCTGTTTTCAGGTTCCAAATTCTGTTGAGTTGGTGATAAATTTATTGTAATTTTTTTTAGAAAGGGAGACGGTGGGTGAACCTCGTACAGAGAAGACGAGAATTAACCAGCGATATTACCATGAGGCGTTTTTATCGCCAAGATTAGGGGTTAAGGCGCCTTGCTTAGATGCAGACCCATTTAGCAGCACTGGCCAATCAGGTGACAGGTACAGCTACTGAGATGTCAGGCGTTTGAAGGATAAGGTTCATTCAGAAGGTCTCGACACTCTCCAGGACAAAGGACCTGTATCTAAACCCGGAGAAACAGGGAGGTAAGGTGTGTTTGCAGTACAAACGGTACTTGTCTTGTATTTGACAGATAGGTAGTGATGTTACTTACAGTATTTAGGATATTTTGGTTTTTTTTATTGTGAGGGTATGGGTCCTTGAAACTAATGAGAGGAGAGAGCATCAAAGCAAGGCCGTTTTTTTGGTTTACTTAAATTACTGACATTCGAAATCATCCTGGAGTTATCAGTTTCCGTGGACGGCTGTTTGGAAAGTTTTGTCTGCTGATTTGCTGTTACATATACAGGCACCTAAAAGTAGACACTTACAAATTGTCTTCCATCAGTGTCCAGCATGCTTACAAGCCTGTAAGCCAGAGTTCATAATGGTTGCAATCATATTTTTAATTATATTTTAGAAGTATTTGTCGTCTTGTTCTATGGAGAGTGAAAGTGTCTGTGCTAAGAGCGTCAACCAGAGGATTGGGGTCAGCGGAATAGCCACTGCTTTTAGGATCATCAGCAGGTTTTGTCTTAACCGGATTTGGCTGGAGGAGCTGAATCAACTGTGTCCCAGGATTACAGGGATGACATTGGAGGGGAGTTTAGAGTCCAGAGGCCAGAGCATTGACAGCCTCGTCAAAACCCCTGCCCATCATCTAACCTTGGGGTCCCAGAAGTGCAACCCAACCCAAGCTGTTCTCTTGGTCTGCCTCTGCCTTCTTGAATCCATGCTTCGCTTCGACAGTCAGTATGGGGGTGCATTTTGGCCCCTTATGGCTGAAGATTTTGGGATGTATTTTTGCCCTGCTTGGCTGTTGAGAAATGGTTGTCAGCTGCTCAGTGTGGCCAAATGTTTGCCCAAGGGTTTGCTGTTTTTTGGGGGAGGGGAGAGAGAACAAATTCAACATCACCCTCAAAATTGTTATCTTAAGCCTAAAGTAGCTGCCAAGTGCTTGTTGCTAGGTAACAGTTTCAAGCTGGCACGAACGAGTCTTGAGCTGTCTAGAAAGTGTTGGGCTGTTGTGATTCCCTGCGACTTCGTCTGGACCTTTACATTTAAGAGACACTGATTCTCAGCTGTATTTTGTTGAAGAAACCATGGTCGTAAATTCATTACAGAAGACAAAGCACATAATGCCTTTACACTTACACGTAAAAATATAGTATAACAGTATAAGTTACTTAATTGTACATGAAATGAGCAGAATGTGTTATGTATGTTGAGCCTCTCATTTCTTGTCCCCTCCAGATCAGCAAGAGTCCAGGCGGCGGAGCGAAGCACACCATTAGCAGAGGAAAATGAGTGAACTGGATCAGCTACGCCAGGAGGCTGAGCAGCTCAAGAACCAGATCAGAGTAAGTCCTTCAATGTCCTTAAGTCCGCCTGGTGTTGGTTTTATTTTCTCCCCGCAAGTTAACAAATCCCAAGTTGGCATTGTCAGTTAAGTTTTGTGCTCCAGAGATTTCAAACTGGTGTTAATGAAAGCCGACTTTTCACTGAGAAGCTTTCTCCATTATTGTCGACATTTTAACGATATTATACAAATTAAGCAATTTTTTTCACATTAAAATGTTTTTTGGATTCCTAAACACAGGTCTGCTGTGATTAAGTGTTGGGAGATTGAAAGGCTTTTTACAGGGGTCTCATGATCTTCATTATGATGCAGAATATACATGCTTTCATTTCTTTTCACTTGTGTTGCTCCGTAATTGAATAAATCACGCAATTCTATATTTATTATTACACTTTGACGTAGTGCTTTGATTGAAGTAGCCCCAGACACACACGTACATCATATAAAATACACATTGGTATGAAACTGTCATCGGTAATTATAATTAAAACTACAATGTAATGAACTACAAGGTGAGTTTATGGCCAACCAGTACTAAAACTGCGGTATTTCAGTACAGTTTTTGCTATAAATTGTTGTGTTGCCTTATTGGTTGGTACTCCAATAAGCATTATTTCACTGATGTTAAACTAACTGTGCAGAGTTAGTGGGCTGAAACAGATCTGACTGTGCTGTTGTGTTTCAGGATGCCAGGAAAGCGTGTGCAGATGCTACCCTGTCTCAGGTAAGAAATATGTTCATACCGTGATCTCTCATCATTATTCTTTATTTAACTTGGCAGTGGGTGGGGATTAAGTGAAGTATGTGTTTTTAAAGTTTTCACACCTTTTTGTGGTGTCTCTAATTGTGCATTTAAATTTAACCAATTGAAATGCTGCACCACTTGAAGTTTGCGTTCAAACTGCAAATAACTAAATGACTTTTTCTCTCATCTCGATCATGTTTAGATCACAGCTAACATCGACCCTGTTGGCCGAATTCAGATGCGCACTAGACGGACACTGAGGGGACATCTGGCTAAAATCTATGCCATGCACTGGGGCACTGACTCGAGGTAATCTCATTCAACTCCATTCTGTCCATTACCTAAATATTTCACCCGTCAGCCCAGCCCCCCCTTGCCTAAACGCAGGAAATGACTAAAAGCAAGCTTGACTGTCTTTGTGCGAGTTCCTTCTCCTGAGGGTCCTCGTCAAACCATGACATTCCACAATCTTGCATCCAAAAATAGGCCTTTTTCTTTACATTACATCAACATATACTGTGTTCTAACAATTCAACAGAAAGATATTTGTACTCGGGCACAATAGGTAATGCATTTTTGTTGAATGCTCATTGACCATGCATCAGCCTCGCACTCTTATCTCTGAGTGTGTCTACTGTGTTGTGTGTGTGTGTGTGTGTGTGTGCGGTGTTTGTGTGCATTGGGGGTGGGGTATGTGGGTAGGGAAAATACTCAAAATGGAGTCAGTTTGTTAGTGCTAGATAGCCATGGCAGATGAAACAACACTCCTCAGTACACATGAAGTCTTTTCCCTGGCGGTGAACACACCTCTCATCTCAGCAACCAACAAGTTAATTACTGTGGTGCTGCTGTGCGTCAGTCCACAGAGACCACTGCAAACTGCTATGTCACCCCATCATCCTCCACTCATATACCTAAGAAACAGTCCACAGTGCCAGCTCTTCCCGTTTTTATTTCTTCTGTTAATGTTTCACCTCCCAGAGGAGTTGGGATATTTATTAGTCTACCTGCTGAGATTCAGCCACCCAGGAAGAGGGTCACATGAAGATGTTTTGACCCGGAGGCTAGGCTAATGCTGCTATTTTTAGCTCTATGGAGGCGCTACTTGAATTCAGTATGGGGTGGGTTTCCAACTGTTTTAAAATGAAACCCATCAGTTAGTCCCACTTCCCCTTATTAGCAAATAATATTAAGAGTTAAATGTGCAGGGTACAGTACTCTGTGGACCCAACAACCACGTAAATGTTTACACTTACTAATATGACATGAGACAGGTTTGCATTCAGCACCCAACTTTACTTAATCTTTGGAAGAGCTGTTTTGTTCCTTCAGTTTTATGTCAATGCACCTGAGAAATCTAACATTTCCACATTTTCTAAAACAATTGCAATTTGGTATAAATGTACTTTTGTATTATCAACAGAGGAAACTTGAATGTACAACTAGTTAACCTCAATCCTAATGAAATCAGTGAGTCATAACCCAGGTCCCACATGAAAGCATTTCTTAATAACCACAGTTAGCCCAACAGTTTCTCTGTTGTTGTTGTTGTTGTTGTTGTTGTTGTTGTGGCTGTACGGGTGCAATACTGCTCTTGTTACCGTTCCCTTGTGTTTCTAGGGTTTAGAATTGAGAATGTTTTTTTTTAAAACAATGTTGATTTCTTAAGATTGACATTTTCAGTCATTTTACTATATATTACCATGGCAGCACACCTAAAGTCCCATGTCTGCAGTGAATTTAATAGACAGAAAAATTGCAGGCAATAGACATCAGTGAAAAAATGTTGATGAGCAATTTATACATTAACAAGTTGTACTTTTATCACACAATTGTACACTGTGTATAAATGAGTCCTGGGTACTGGAGTGTATTTGGTTTAGCATGAAAGTTATTTACATTAGCTGAAGTTCATGAGAATGGCAAACAGAAGAAATGGAAAGTGTGGCTGCATCTTATGCTTTGCTTTCTTCTTTTGCTTCTGTTCACGTTAGCTAAACAAAACCACTGCAAAACACACACTATCCTCCTCGTGTTTGGCTTCGTCACTTGACGGCATCACAGTTCCTTAAACAGACCTGATGAATGATGAGCACTGATTTTGAATTGACTGAGAATTTGAATTTTGTTGTTCAGTTTTTTAAATGGTTTGGAGAAATATGAGCAATAAATACAGTGAACATGCTTTGATCTTTTAAAACATTTAGTGTCTGTTCCAAACCGTGTTGATCTCAGAGCTCTGTTCTGACTAGAAAGTGAACACATCAGTGCATTGCATCATTGCCTCCCAGCTGACACTCGCACTCTCGCTTTGCACCGGAAGTTAATGTGACGCCTAATCTGAAGTTAGTACAATTTCCTTCTTTTGACACCCTCCTATGCTCTGGTTACTTTGGTTTGTGTTCATTTGACGGCTGTGAGGCTGATGCTTAATTTTCTTTTAGACTAAAATCCCCCCACATAGACCATTCTGTCCCTGGCTTATTATCTGCCGAGTGTGCACATGTGAGTGAGCGCGTTCCCGCCTGCCTGGTAGTTAAGATTTGCATAGTCCCAGCAGGCCTTGGTGTGTTCACTCCTTTTCCTGTTCCTGTGTGCATTGGGGCCGTCACTGTGGTTACTCTTGTTGGATTCACCCTTGTAACAGAACAAAGCCTCAGAGGTACCTGAGAGCTGTCTCGAGCTGTCTCTTGAAGGCAAAAACAGGGTTTTTAACTATTCCTATTTGAATAACCACACTTTATGTGCAGTCTGCATGTTGCGGTTTTGAGGCACATAAAATATTGAAAGTAAATAACTGTATAAGAATTACACCAAAATGTATCATTGTGCCTCAGCTCTCAGAAACAGTCCATTTTCAGATTAGGACTGATCATTCTGTGAAGTCGGGATGTTGATATAGCAGCAGCTTTAAAATAATGCTGTGACATTTTTATCTGGTATGCAGGTACTGAAGTAAAAGCTTTAAAATTCATTACTAACATGATTTGACTGCTTAGACTCCACACAGCACTTGTTTATTAGTCAATCCCAAGGTTTATTAGTTCACTGTTGTGGCTTTTGCAGTTTTTATCTGTTTTGAAGAAGAAGAGTCTGCACAGCAACATTCTGTTCAGCTAACCTTCAAATAAAACTTAAAAATGCATCACTGGCCAAACACACTGGTGTAATTTCACATAACGCAATACATTCAAGTATTCTGAGAGAATTCTAAATGTTAAATGTTCAAACTACAATAAGCCAAATCTTCACATATTGTGTCAATCACTGTTGTCACAGATGACAGGAACTGAGTGCCAATATATTACAAATGTATAGAGAAACACAGCACAGAATTACAGGGAAGATCCCTTTTTTCCTGTGTGATAAAGTACATATCTAACCTGCATGTCGTCATTCTTCGTATTTGTGTGCTGCATCAAGACAGAAAACGTTTCCTCAGGTTTGTCATTTTAAATAGTTCTGTAGTTTGATCTTCTCTTTCTTTTCATCAGGCTTTTGGTCAGCGCCTCCCAGGACGGCAAACTCATTATTTGGGACAGCTACACCACAAACAAGGTAAAGACAACATTTTCCAAACAACTGAAACAATCGACCTGCCACAAAACCCCAAAAGCACCTTGTGCTTGTGAGGTTCAAGTTCCTGTGATACCGTGTTGCTTGAACTGACTTGAAAATGTCTTTACCTGTTCATCAAAGCTTAACTCTGCAGGAATCATTCACTCCCCCATTTCTGGCAGCCAGTTAAATGTAGATTGACAAAGTGCTGAGTTCATTATAAAACGATTCACAAGTGTGCCAAGTAATGCTATTTATAGTGGGCATTTTGCCCTTGAAAGGTTAAGTTAATATTGCAGACAGACTTTGTCACATGCCCTCCCCTGTCTGTCCCATCTGTCATCGCATACTATCTAATATTAAATCTTCCTCCTCTCTTCCAGGTCCACGCCATCCCGTTGCGCTCCTCCTGGGTGATGACATGCGCCTATGCCCCTTCTGGGAACTACGTTGCCTGTGGAGGCCTGGACAACATCTGCTCCATCTACAACCTGAAGACCCGCGAGGGAAACGTGCGCGTCAGCCGTGAGCTGGCCGGACACACAGGTAGGCTGGACACATACATTAGTAAATGTTTCCCCCAGGATTTGTTCACAGTTGGAAAAGACTGTGTGCAATGGGACGATAAAAGTTGTCTCACATAGTTTTGTGTAATTAATGCCTCGGTGCTGACCTCTGTCATTTATCTGTGTGATTGACAATAGATAAACAGCTTAGTTCCCTTTTTTAAAGCCGCCTCTCTACCACCAGGATAGTGTGCAATGACACTGGACGAAAGTTAATAAGAATGTATTTCAGCATCAAAGATGATAGTGAGGTTTCAGGCCTCACAGGCTAGAGAGGATAGCATACAGAAAAGCTTTATATTGTGTCTGAACTGTGAGATTCTCAGCTCTCTGAGGTCATTTGAATGGTGCATTTACAACAGTCGGGGCCAATTTACAGTGCGTGCAAAGACGTGATACTTGAACAGAAGCTCGCCGGCTCACTTGAGGGAAATTTTACAGGGAAATATACCAACAGATTAGGTTGTCTATTTTCCAATAATATATAACATTTTAATATTTACACTCGGAGATAATGCTACAGAGAACGTAAAGCAAATACTTAACCAGATTTAGGATTTGAATGAATTCATGTCTACTCTAAGATCAGCACACATTAGCTTGCTCAAATGGCAGCGAGAGAAGTAACTGGAAAGTGTGAAACATCAATAGACAACACTCGGCATGATCACGTTAGTGCGCGCTGCTTAATACAAAAGGACAAGTGAGATACAAAATGTCACGTTGTCATAATGTTATCATGACAAAGCACTTGGAGACAGTTTGCATTTCACACTCAAGTTTCAATTAGTCTCTTCCTTTTATGTGGATTTTACATTTTTATTGAAGTCTTCGGAGAAACGAGTCAAATGTAAGCTACCCCATTATTTGCTTATAATCATTTTGTGTTTTTTCTCTCTCCTGTGTCAGCCTCACGTACTGGTGTGTAAGACCAATCATTTTCACGTCTGAGAGATGCCAGTCACATGGTCTGTGCGTCTCTCCATAAAAACAGGAGCTGGTCGAGCTGTATCCCAGCTCAAACGAATGAAAGTGTGGGGCTCTTAGGCAAGGGGCATTCATCTGATCAGTGTCACATGATGCAGGAAGCGTGTCAGCATTTTAGTTCTAGTTCCCTCGCTACGGCACGGGGGGGGGGGTATTCTGGCAGCTAGTGAAGGAAGAATTATGGAAGATATGAACATGGAGATACCCTGCACATCTTTTTCTGATTCTGGCAGTGAATTGGTCAAATCATCTCCCCCTCATCCTCCACATCTTGTTACCATAGAAAAAGACTGTTCACCTTAAATGAGTTATTCAATTAGTGTGTTTGATTCCTGTCAGGTTACCTGTCCTGCTGTCGCTTCCTGGATGACAACCAGATTGTCACCAGCTCTGGAGACACCACCTGGTGAGTTGTGACACTGCACCCAATGCAATCTCATACTGCACCCTCATGAACTACGACCTCCAAAATCACCACAGCGTTAGCTTGACACCTGTCTAACACAGTTTAATCACAAAATTGAAACCATTCAAACCAAACAAATGTATATTTGATTAAAGACACATTTGTTTGCATTATATAGTAAGCTGCTCCTACATTTAGTCCAACCCTCTGTAGGTTTTTCTCAGTGTTTACCATAACCAGTGACCTACTGTTAAAAGCCAAGTCAACCTTAAGCCCAGCGTCACGTCATGGGTTCAAAGTGCTCTAGATGTTTTGCGTATGGCCGCTGTGACCTGACAACGCTCTTTCTGCTTTCTTGCAGTGCTCTGTGGGACATTGAGACTGGTCAGCAGACAACTACATTTGCTGGTCACACTGGTGATGTCATGAGCCTCTCTCTGGCGCCCGACACCAGGCTGTTTGTGTCTGGAGCTTGCGATGCCTCGGCCAAGCTCTGGGACATCAGAGAAGGAATGTGCCGACAGACCTTCACTGGCCACGAGTCGGACATCAACGCTATCTGCGTAAGGCAGCCGCGCGCACACACACACACACACACACACACACACACACACACACACACACAGAGACACACACACTATCTTACAAAATGCAAAATGTCTGCTACAAGAGAAAACAGCAGGAGTTCATAGTTGTTCACACTTGATAGATGTTGCTGAAATGGTAATCCGTGCACTTTGCTCTGAAAAATGAAATATGATTTGGTGCCACATGTTTACACTATTAAGTGACCAACAGCACAGAAAGAGGTGTGTTACTGTTACACAACTTCAGGACCAATTGAATTATGATTTCTGATTAAAGGCCTGTGTTTAATTCGCCACAATCACTCTGAACAATTTCCACTGACCTTTTGTTGCAGTTCTTCCCCAACGGCAACGCCTTTGCCACGGGCTCAGACGACGCCACCTGCCGACTGTTTGACCTGCGTGCCGACCAGGAGCTGATGGTTTACTCACACGACAACATCATTTGTGGTATCACCTCCGTGGCATTCTCCAAGAGTGGACGCCTTCTGCTGGCTGGCTACGACGACTTCAACTGCAACGTCTGGGACACTTTGAAGGCCGACCGTGCAGGTAAGCCACCAAACGGGCAAAAGAGCAGAGCTCGATGAACACATGGTGCTAATATACCTCTCCATGCCAAAACGTACACACACTGGACACAATCCATATTTTAGGTGAGTTAGCAACTCCACAGGCAAATAAACAAGCAGACAATGGTATTTTTTAACCCCCAAGTTTGATGATTTCTGTTGGTTTATTGTAATTATTCTTGGAGGCCAAGGTATGAACTTGATATCCAAAGCCGCAGAGTGGAGATGTCCAATTTAGTTTATTGTGATTAGTCTAACTGTAATTGTAAAATGTGTCAAAGTGTACACATCTTGTGTTATACAGTCTTTTCCTTGACTTTGTCATGATGTGACCA
Organism: Nannoperca australis; assembly: GCA_036023655.1. NCBI lineage: Eukaryota > Metazoa > Chordata > Actinopteri > Centrarchiformes > Percichthyidae > Nannoperca > Nannoperca australis. Next base: position 86,399 of record JAVQJD010091304.1, read on the forward strand.
TAGATTCAATGCATCTGGAATGTGAAACTGAGTCAAACACAGTTGTGAGTGTAGAACCAGGCAGGGAAAGGATTCGAGAAATGAGAAAGTCAAACTTCACACATCAGTAGAAACACACAGAGCAGTCCAGTTCTGTTGGTTAAACGGTTTTGAGAACACACTGACCCAGAAACGCTGCTTAATTGGTCAGAATCATCACGACAAAGGACTCAATGCACGACTCGTGAAATGTCCTCTATTGAGATCCTTTTGTTTACTCTGTTGCATTAAGATATGATGTCAGACTACTTACGTGGTTGAAGGGGCTATAACCATCTGGTAACAACCCCACCTAGGAGTTCTGTCTGCGGTGGAAATGCAAAATAGATCTGGGGTTTAGGTACACGTAGGTACAAGTTTCAAGGGTACTATACTGAAAGGGTTTGGTGGAAACTCCACTATGGGAACTGCGAGGCTTGTGAAGGTAGAGCGTAACACGGAGGAGAAAACCTGCTGCCAGCAAGACAACAGTCTGAGGGCACCTTCAGCTAGTCTCATGACATCACCAGTGCGGCCAATTCAGATGTGCAGCTCTGATACAGGCATGTCCACAAACAATTGAGGCCATTATGCTGCCAGAGGTTTCTCTACTCAACATCGACTTGAATGACCCAGATACATGTGCATGCAGCCTGTTCTTTGGTTTTTAAACTTGTGATTAACACTTAACTTGTAGAGATTTCTTTCCACTTTGAATTTTTTCTTTTTATAGGCACTTTACATGCCTTTTCTATTTAAAGTCTATTTTTAGGAAACATCATTGACATTGGTGGATACAAAAGTAGGTTTGGAGGGATTTGTGCTTTTATCCACTCAATTAAAAAAACTTTAATTGGTCCAAAAGGCAAGATGAACAATATTGTTATTTTCCCAATGTGACAGGAAGCGACTTCTTCATTGGTGGTTGCTGTTGTAGGTGTATTTTCATGCAGCGCCCGTACTTGAAATGTGACGTTATCGCAGACTTCCCATTGCGCCTCACACAACTCTACAAACACCATTTGCATCGCCGTTTAGCAAAGAGCAGCAGGCAGCTGTAGCAGTCGAGGCTAAAAATAGCAGAATACGCAGGTATCGGCTGTAGGACGTTGTACTATTGTATAAGCTTTTTTTGGTTAGTGTGAACTAGTACTTTGACATTGTAAGTGCCTGCAGATGGGATTGTGCACATTACAGTAGACTAGACGAGGCCTCCACACTGCAGAAGGTTTTTTGAGCAGGAAGCAACTTCTTTAGGATCTTGTTTGGATGCTAGCAGTTGGATTTGGTGATGGGGTCGTTATTTCCACAGTATACAAGGTGTCCATGTACATCTGGAATCTGCAGCACCTGCTCCAGCAGTGAAGAGCCCCCATGGAGGCATGAATTCTTTACAGCTATAGACTATATAGCAGCATAGAGATCAGAGGAGGCCCACATCTGAGCAGGCTGTTTCAAATACACACACACACACACACACACACACACACGTATTTGATCCAAATGTGGGTGGAATATTGATTATTGGTGAACTGGGTCAGTATTTGCCTTTTTAAGAATCGACTAAAAGCTCAGCTAGCGGCGTCTGGAATCTCTGCAGCTCCAAACACAACCAGAACACATCAGGCGGGGAAGGGATCAGGACCCCAAAATGCCCTGAAACCTGCTATTCCTCATGTTTCACCTTTTTTAGGATTCAAACCGGAGTTCCACAGACATGTCAATCATTTAGAAGTTCTGAGTTTACTGTCAAGTCCCCTACAGTCCTGTCCGGTTTCCAGTAATCCTTAAGAGCGAGCAGGTCTGTCGCTGTGTCTCAACCTGTGGTGTCCCTGCAGGTGTCCTGGCCGGTCATGATAACCGGGTGAGCTGCTTGGGCGTGACCGACGACGGCATGGCAGTGGCAACAGGGTCCTGGGACAGCTTCCTCAAGATCTGGAACTAGGAGTCTGAAGGTAAACCATGACCCAAGAGGAACGCTTCCAGCTGTCAAGATGGTTTAGTGTTTACTGCCATCTGGGGGTTGGGAGTGGAGGTGCAGCATGTGAAACGCATCACATAAGCTACACACACTGTCATTGTCTTACATGAGGGCCTGTTTTTTTTCTCTCTCAATGTGAAGTGATGTTGAGATTGGACTTGACATTTTAAACAAAAGTAAAATAGATTAGATATAATAGATATATAATATAATAGATGTGAATATTTGTACTTGTTAATGAAGGAAATGTTATCAACCCACCTTGATTTAAGAATTTCGTGTGTTTTTGTGTTTGACCAGTGGTTTTGCTGGATCATGTATTTTTCCTTTTGTTTGTTTCCAGGTGGCGTCTGGACTCCAAAGTTGAGTGGAAGACCATTCCAACATCACAATGTTCAATTTTATTGCATATCCAATCTTTTCAAAAACACCATGATACTGACTCCAAACACCCCAAAAAACTATCAAGGGCAAAAATTCTCTCTCTTTCTCTCTCTCTCTCTCCTTCTCATTTAAAAGAGCACAATTGTCTGTCACTCATTCAGCTACACACAAAAAGAGAAAAAGCTTGAGGAATTTAGTGGTTTCCAAACGGAACGGAGGGGGAAATTGTGCACCATGGTCTGGTATTGTAATAAGTGAAAATAGAAACACCACCACCGCTGCTGCCGCCGCCGCCGCCGCCACCACCAAGCAAACATGTCCTGCGTCCTCATTACACAGGTCTGAGGGAAGGTTATTACACGACTCTTCATAGCTTTCTTTTGGCCATGTTTCTTTTTGTTTCTTTGTTTTCATTATATTTTTTTGTTAAAGAGAAGTAGATCTGTGAACTGTCAGTTAATGTTTAAAATGAGGATCAAAGCTTTGTTTTATTTCCTAGTCTTTACACATTTTAAAGAATATTTTAAGTTGGAAAAACTAAACCTCCAGATCATGTCCTTTTAAATCCAGCTTTATCCCACTGGAGAACAAAGTGAGAAAATTGAGCTTCAACAGGGAGTCCTCAAGCCACTTCTGGCCCTTCTGTATATTTAGTCCCACGATACTTTTACTGTTTCTTTTTTTTTTTTTTTTTTTTTCAGTGTAGTCCACAAATCTTTGTTTGCACAAAAATTAAACTGCATATATAGAATAATGTCTAAAGAAAAAAAACGTTAACTAACCAAGCACATGCTGTTTATGATAATGAATGCTCGTTTTTAAAACGAAAAACAACAAAAAAAACAACCATTTTAACCATTCTTACACCTTTTTGTCTGGCGACAGTGTAGAACAATTAAATGATTAACCCATCGGATCATAATTCACCCTGCCCCCTTTTTTATTCCTTTTTTTTCTTCTCTTCTGATTTCGTTTTGTTCCCCTGGTTTCTGTTGCCCGTGGTTGGGACCGGTGATGTGATTTGGTCGGGTAGGGAGTACCTCCACTTTAGCCCGGTTGCAATCCGGACGTTTCTTTTTTTAACAGAGGTGCCCATTCCGTGCTTGGAAATGCAGTTACTACTCTGTGAATGACATGTTGTATAAATCAATGTTTGAAAATAATGATATTGAAACTTTTTAAGTTAAAAATGAAAAAAAAAAAGATTTTGGTTGTCTGCCATGGGTGGGTTATCTCTTAGAATCGCATGCTGTAGAATTGCTTAAAAAGGTGCATATGGAATTAAGTCCTTTGATGTTTTTCTTTAAGAAAATAACCTGTTGAATATATCAATACAATGGTATTTATATTTTTCTTTTTCTTCGTTTTTTTTCTTCTCTTTTTGTTTTTGGCTACTCCGTGCATACATTCAACTAAAATGTCAAAGCTATGCACTTGAGAAGCAAACCCTGCAACGTAAACGGTTACTCGGTCCATTCTTGGGAGGGATTCCACAAATTAAGAAGTAAACGTAAATGTTTAAATTGTACACACATGCTTACGTACATTCATTCACCTAAACATACACAATCTCCAATGGAACAAATTTTCATTCCTTCTGTAGCAAACAAAATTCCACTTACAAAGAAAAACATTTTATAACAGGTTTTTTTCTGTCCTTTAATAAAAAACGGAAAAAAAAAATCTTGCAGCATCTGAATGGCAGAATTTTCTGTTGTTCCTTTCTCCTTGTAAACAGAGACGCTCTTTCTTTAGCAGTAGTGACATTTTTTCCATTCTGTTTTTTCTCTGCGACATTCTGTACAAAAAAAATGTGCTGTAATTGTGCGTTAGGCCTGGAGTTGGCAAAAAATAAAATGAAATAAAAAATATTAAAAATTAATTAAATTCCCTTTCCTTTTCTCTCTTTCTCCATCAAATAACTGTAGAGCTCTGCACCCCCACTTTTCCCTTTTCACCTTTTGTATTTAATTTTAAAGTCAGTCAGTGTACAACCGAAAGCTGGATGCAAGATAGAAACTATATTAAAATGTACTGTTATTTAAGATGTAATAAAAAGCAGTTTGAGATGACCTACTGTGTTGAGTGTGATTCACTTAGAGCGGTTCACCACTGAAGCTAGAATGTTGCAGACTGTTTGGTTTCCTTGTAATTATGTTTCAAGTCAAATAAACAATTTCTTATCCACTGTTAAATCAGCCTGGCTTCTCTGTACAAGTCCTTTGCACGTAGTTGCGAGCCTGGCCGTTTATAAAGGACCACCTTCTAGTCCTGTCTGCAGTATTTGTGAGGATGTGACTGTTAAACCTCTCGGCGCGGCCCTCCTACAGGTGCTGCTCCCACTGCTGTTGAGTTATGCTGCATTCACGTGCTCCTCGGATGGTCCCGTTTCCCGAGATTTGGAAGTCAGTTGTTCAGACTTTGGTGTGTTCATGAGCTTTTAAGTCGACGTGAAAACAACATGGACGCTGCAAAGATGTGATGATGAAACGGATTTAAGCTTTATATTACAAAAGATTTTGTCCCAGACTTGTAGTACATCACCCCAAGCAACTAAAACACTACTTTACCTGACTTGTTATCAGGGTTAATGCTAATAAATAACTTGTCTAGGTCCTGGGTCACTCTACGTGTACAGCAGCTACCGGTTACAATCTAACACCACATTTTCCCCGTCGGGAACTTATTTACCTTTATTCTTACACCACATGAATGCAACATGCAACAGCAAGTGTTCGCTTGCAGATACTCCCTGACCTTTGTCGCCCTCTACTGGACACGTTTGAAATGCAATAATTGACTTTTTACAGCAAAATGGAAATTTTTATAAAAATAAATGTAAATAGTTTATAGGAGAATGCATAATTATATCGTTTTAACATAAAGAAACTTGATATCAAATCATCATACAGAACTTACTAATCTAAAGCAGAGATGAGGATGTGCCTAGTTGTAACATTTATTGATGGATGGTTGGTAGGTAACATTATTTTAGACGGTGAAATGCTCTTCGCTGTAGGCAGATAAATAAAGGAAGCACAAGAGAATAAAGGTTGTTGTATTACATAATAAACAGTGGATTCCGCTGTTAATCCACAAAGGTTATTTGATGGACACAAAATGTTAACACGATGACTCTCTTTAGTTCGGTTTTTTATTTATTTATTTCAACTTTATTCAACAAAACATTTTTACATATTAGGCCAGTCACAAACAAGTACAAGAACACACTACATGAGAGCTGATAACAAAACAAATAATAAATATACAAAATAAGGGATATGAACAAAATAAATCAATGCAATGACAGGCAAATATATATTCTAAATAAATTAAAAATGAAATCATAACAATACAAGACTATATAATAAATGAGGACAGACATGAGGAAAGCATTTCATTTGACTTCAGAGGGCTTCATCAAATATATATTTTTAATATTCTAAGAACCTGTTTCTGAATTGTTTGTTGAGATCAGCATTACGTTCAATTAAAAATAGGTGTAGTTAACCTAAAATCTTTACCAGATTCAAAAGTTAAATTTAAATAAATAGATAAAATTTACAATTTACATCATGCCAAACTTTCGTGGTTATTTAACACTGTACGAATACATGGACATGTTTTTTAGTTGCTATCAACACCCGCGTGTCTCCTCGCTTCACTCCGCTTGGTGAAGTCGTCCAACATGACGTCGGCGAGGACGGAGCCTGTGATTGGTCGGCCGGTATCCGGAAGCGATGAGCTAACTGTTGACAGCTAGTAAGATGGTGTAACATTGTAATGTAACAGGATAATGGTGAGGCTCTGATCCCACGGCAGTCTGCTGGGCTCCAAATCTGTGTCGTCCCCTGTAACGTTGTGGGTGAAAGGTAGTGTTGGCCACATTATGTGCTTATTCTCTTACGCTTTGTGTTGAACGTGCCTAACTACAGGCTTAGCGCGCTAACTAGCTTAAACACTAGCGTAGTTATGTGAATACCGTATTCTACCATCTGGACCCGTCACCATCATTGCGCTGTACGTCGATGTCTTGTTGTAACTAACTGCGATCAATCTTTGGATGTTTGGGAAACTGATCATTTTCTAAACTAGCTAGCTTAAGTGACAACGAGGCTGCTAGCCTTACTTGGACGTAAAATGATGATTCAACTCTATGTAGCTCGGTTACAGCTAGCTGTGTACCCAGCTGGCGAGCCAACAGTGACCTGACGTGATGAAACAACTTCATTATATAACTCATCTGATATCACAAAGGTTCTGTGTTACACTTAACTTTAGCGTAACCGTAGAGGTCAGCAGCATGTAACAAACATTTCGGTAGCCCTGTATTTCAAATTCACAGAAACTTAGAAGTTGTTTTACAGTTTTATTTTTATAATGGGGCGAAGGCATGTTATCCAACCGATATTAAAAGCTGAAATATGTGCGACTTTGTGAATTGTATGTGCGCCAAATGACAGACTGAGTGTTACTTATTGTTATTTATGTGTACAATCTGTAAAATAAAAAAAAAAGCATCAATTAAATTTCCTTTTTTGCCATTGGAGTTTGGAGCAGGATTTTGTTGCTTAGTGAATGTTCACATTTTGCCAGCCACTCAGTAGATTACCTTTGTGTTCTTTGGCTGCCCAGGCACTTGCATATTGTATCAGCATGCGGCTGGTGGTCATGTTGTGGAGGGGAGGTTGGACCAGAGCTCCACAGCTGTGAAACTAAATGAATGTATGCCTGTTCGCCTTTTGACGCGAGCTTCTTCCACGATCTGTGTGCCCCGTCAGTCTACTTGCAGCCCGAGATGGACGGTGGAGAGGAGGTGAGGGTGGAAGCTGCCCAATACTGCTGCTCCACCTGTGACGGAGGCGAGGTCGCCGGCCGCAGCCTGGCTCGGCGCAACAGGAAGGCCCGCAGCCTGAGCACCTCGGCAGCCGGCAGCTCCTCTGAGTACAGGTGGGTGATGAACAGGGGCCACACATGGAAGGTGACCTCTTAAGGTGATGACCAGCCCGTTGTGATATTTGGAGATATAGGTCACAAGCATTACTTGGTAACTGCATGCCAGTACTGCCATCTTTTCCTGGACCGTACATTAAACCAGCTTGCTTTCTAGCCAGAACACTTGCCTCTCACTTGCCATGACCTTATAGATATTCACCCGTACTTAAGGATTTAAATGATTTCATTGCAAAGTCTGAGATGTGAGCGACAAATCCGAGGCCTGAAGGCAGGCTGCTGAAGGACGCCGGCGTTCGACCTGAAACAACTCGTCTAGGTGTGCCTGCTCCTGATGAAAACATATTTGAGCTGAACAGATCACATTACCAGACAATAACCTGACTTAGTTGCTGCTGTGGTATTTCAGAACAGCCGCTGTTGCGCTACATTCCACGGGAAACCTTTGTGAAACAGCCTTGTGACACGATCTGCGTTGCACCACCTCAGACGTTTGTGAAATGTGCATGTGAGTGTGTAAAGAATTTACTTCGAGGGAACAACAGAGCCCGGGGCCTGAAATGGTTGTTCACTGTGTGGATGTTGCAAGGGATGTTTGTGTGTGTTAGCAACGGGGATGAGGTTCTTTACAAGGAGAAGTGAAAGGGGGTGGGGGTGGGGGTCTCTAAGTCAGGACTGTCCCATGTATGGATGAGGAAATGAACAAGATTACACTCGTCCGAGATGTTGAAATGCACTCCCACTTTCATTGGGTTTATCATAATTTGGCAACGGCACTTCTCGTTTAGGCAAACATAATAACAAAATATCTATTTAGAAAGTGGAACAGGATACGTCATGAGTGTAAGGCAGTGAGTCATAGAAACCAAGCATGAGGGAAGTGGGTTTCCCATCACTTTGGTTAAAAGCCTGGAATAAAGTCAGAGAAACGGTTCAACAGGGCCAGATGATCTCTGAGTGTTGATGACTCACTTCTGTTTGTACACACGTGCCTATCCTTCGCTTTTCACTAAAATGACATCACATTTGACGGATTGCTGTCATGACTCCAGTTTCTTTCATCGCCAAAAGAAAAGAAATCATCCCTCCAGAAAGATTTCATGTGGAAGTTTGCATTTAACGTTCTTTATACTGGAGTTCATCTCATCCCTGAACAATAAATATACAATCGGATGAAAGTGTTTCGTTTTTTTCTACTAGAGCTGCAGCTATTCGTCGTTTGCGCTCTCTGCAACTATTTTGATGATCATTTCAATCATTTTTAAAGCAAAACTTGAAACACTCTTTAGATCAGACTCAGCATCTTTGGGTTTTAGACTGTTTGGTCAAAAGAAAACGAGACATTTTGGTGGCGTCTGAGTTTGCGTTCAGCGTCTTGCTCTCCACACGTCCTGTTGAAGGCCTGCTCAAACCTGATTGGCCAGTACGACTCACACTACAAAGGGACAACAAACAGAAACCAGAACACATTTAAATGCAGATATCTGTTTGTAGATATCACGTGGACCTTTTGGAAGGTGTGATGGGCCTTACCTCGAAATTAGACACGATGTTGTAGTTGTTTTTTCTTTTGGTCGATCTACTCATTTAAATATCAGTAAAATGCATCTTTTCTGCTTCTTTCACGTGTTGCAGTGTCAGAGGTTCCAGGCTTGTGCGTCCTTTTGTTGGTGGATGTGTTTAAAGCTGCAACAACATTTTGTCCAACAGAGGGCCACCTTCAAAACCAGCTGACAGACGAGCAGCACTGAAGTGTCTTGCAGCGTAACGTTGTTACAGTGAGTGACACCTGACGTGATATCGTCCCACCGGAGTCGTGTTCTGGCCTCTTGTTGCTACGAGCAACACGTGACACACGTTCACTTCATTCAGCTTTAATATGAGAATCTGAATGAACGCAGCTCTAAGAGCCGGCGGGCAGCAGGTGGTCAGTCGGGCCGCTAAGAGGATTTGTTGGCCCGAACGATGACATGCGGCGCAAAGGCTTCTGTAATTGGAGCCGGTCGTCGGGTATTACTTTGTCACAGCTCATTGTCACTGACCTTTCACCCCCCCCTCCCCCTCTCCCCTCCCTCCCAGATACAGTCGTGTTGTTTGAACTTGACCAGAAAGCTGGGTGTGTTGGGTTTTTTATTTCATTGTTCAGAAAGCTTCCTCGTCTGTGAGCAGATAAAGACCTCTGATGTATTCCTGTTAATGGATATTAAAACTGTCGGGCTCCATTTCTTCATTTACAGATACGGTATTTGTGTTGCCGGTGAGCTAGATAGAAGTGTTTGCCTTTCAAACATTTCACAACGCATTCAGACCACTTGCCAAGAATGGTGAACAGTCCTGACACAGTATGGTTCGTACTGGACCCGCTGTGCAGCAGCCAGGGCCACAGAGAACATTTAGCATGTTCTAATGTTGTTTAGTAGATTAGATAGACTTGTGGTGTGTCAGGGCGACACACACAATGACCCCACGCTGGGAATGAAATAATCCGATTCATTAAACTGCAGACATCCTTAGGCTCGGACTCTGTCTCTGAATGTCTCAACCGCCGTGGCCTCACTTCTCCTTTTTCTTTCTTTAAACTGCAGTAATGAAAGTGAAGATGTGTTTGATCAGACACAACAAAGATGCATTTAGAAATGCAGGAATTTTAAGAGACCTTCAACAGCAGCCGAGGATGTGCTGCGATGACCGTCGTCCAGCTCTGTCCTGTGAATTCCAGTGAAGGGGTTGATGAGTGTTTCTTCAACAAACTGCACAGAAGTTAGTTTGCACACCTGCCTGACAGCTTCTGTTGTTTCAACCTGAATGTTTTTGTTTGTCATCCTTTCTTGCAGGAGGCCTCAGTCGCTTCATGGACCAAGCCCTGTGACTACATTCGGCCCGAAGGCATGCATGCTCCAGAATCCACACGCAGTAATGTAAGTCACGTCCAGTGAGGTTTGCATCATCAGGAGTCTTGTTTTCACTCTCGTGAGTCAGTGGGGGAAGATGTGCATAGGTTAGTCAGTTCACTCTGGGCCAGTAATGACTGTGATGCAACACTAAATATTAAAGCATGGAGATGTTGCAGGCGTGACGTCTTTTTGTAGGCCTCTGCAAGATAATCTGAATCACAAATGAACACTGTTTTAATGATCTTTGAAGCGTAAATGCCACAGAATATATGTATGTGTGCTTCTTGTGGAAACAGACCAGGCAGCTTAGCGTCATGGAGCTAAGCAACATCGCTCTCACTTGTTTCTGCTGAGGGCAGATCAGGCTGCACACTGCAGCAGATCTATATGGTGTACTTCTCCTAAACTGGTGGTTTATGAGAAGCGTTTAACCTCTTGAGCCCTGTTTTCTGCTTAAATGTCCTAATATCCTCTTATGTAACTTTAGAGTTCAACTTTAGAGAAGGGAAAAAAGGGTGTTGTGTCATGTATGGCAACGTCACATACACATGTATTCTTTATGTGCTTGTTTTAGGTGAAATATTGAAGCCAAAGATGTGCTTCAATCGTTGTTCATTGTTGTATTGACATCTTCCACCATACATCATAGTTCTGGTATCTTTCCAAGCCTCGGGTTCAGCAGGTTGTAATTACGCACCTGGCGCCGTGCGCACCCATTACATCTGCAGCAATACATCGTTTTTCATTTTAAACAGCGTGTCTGTCGGCATTCTCCAGACGCACCTCTCTTAAGGCGCTGACGTGTTTTTCACTTTTTAGGCTCCACTCCAGCAGCACATTATATTCTAACTGCTGTTCAAGATAATGACGACCATGAGGGGGGGGGGGATTTCTTAGGCCAAACGTTGATGTTGATACTTGACCTGTCGAGTCACCTGACCTGAATCTGAGCGAGCACGTTTGACCAGACTGAAGAACCTGAAACCAGTAGAGCCGCATGTCGAGTACTTCAAACTACTGAAAGTTTGCATCGAATGCTTGGTTAGATGCATAAGCTTGTTTACTTATTTGACCTGACAGCTGCTTGTGCAGCAACATTGAACATTTGAGAACATGGGCTTCTCCTGTTGAATGAAAAACGTTGTATGCGTCTGGAAGTAGGGTCACCACAGCTGTATAGATACACGGCTCCAGAAACCACCAAGCAGTGAAGAAGTCCGCAGCACCAGCCTGGTTGAGCTTCCGGCTCTGCGTGAGACAACTGTGATTTACTGGGACGGTCCATTTGTGCGGGGGCGATGTAGCAAGTCTATTGTCAAAAAAGCACCAATTTAAAGGTAGCACCCAATTCTAAACATCTTAGGACTTTTTGACGTCTTAAGACGTAAAAACTGAACGTCTTAAGACGAACGTCGAGGCAGACGTTTTTACGCACACTTTTAGTTGTGTTTTTAGGTGTTGACTGTCACGTTTCAATGTATAATGCAAACCAGGAGGCTGTGCTGACACAAGGGACCGCAGAATCATATCAGCACCTTTCTGACTTATCAACACCACACAAATATATAAATTGCTATTTAATTAGAGCCATTGCCTTGACCTGCGGGTTCATGTTAACGTGTCCACCCGCTGCACACATTTGCCTAATGAGTCAGGCAGAATTTCCCGACAAAGGACGGTCGGACTCTTGGCCTCTTGACTCCTTCGGGCACATAAGTGGCTCCCAGCGCTGTTTGTTTTAGGCAGCAGTGATTGAAGGATAAGCTTCCTCGAAGCTGCTAGACGGGTTAAAAGTAGCAAAAGCAGGCTATATTTATACCCAGAATAAAGGCTAGGCTGTAGTACCAGCAGGGAGACTAATGCTGTGCAGATGAAGCAAAGTGATCACAATGAAGACGATCCAAGCTGGAAAGTCATCCCTGAGTTCATTCTCAGTGAAAGGGTGTGTGTGTGTGGCCAGTGTAGGAAATAACAAAAAATATTTCCCCCAGTGTATAACACATTGGGGCATTTCAAAGAATTATTATAATATTACTATAATTAATAATAAATAGTCATTTAAACCTTGGGGGCAGTTTTTGCCCCTTGATCAATGTTTTTTAATTTTTTAATTTTTTTGGGGGGAAATCTGTGATTTCTTGGGGCGTTTTTGCCGTTTGTCCCCGCTCGTCTCCAACGCTGCTGTGCACGTGAATAGTTGGAAAGCATTTGTTGTTCTCCACCCGTCACAATGATCCCCAACGCCCTAAACACACCCTGAAACGCAACAATGACCCAAGGATTTGTTTTAGAGCTGCCTTGTTGGTACACTAGTCTTTTTATTTATTTTTTTGTATGTGTGTGTTGATCCTCGTAAAAAACACGTTTGACAAGTCAGAGGTACCGGACTGCATGTCACATGTAGCAGTAAGCTGTGGTACACCACTCAACACACCACTGACATCACCTCACGCCTGTTTGTCGTCCTGTAAAACCTCCAGTCAAGCCTGCCAACTTCTTCAATCTCTTTGTCACCAACTTCGTTACCCAGACGTTACAATGCAAAAGAAACTCTGCGGAGATTTCCACACCGACGCACTGCGCTGAATTATAAAAGCAAATTCCTCCCAGTCAAAAGCATAATGAACGTGCTGCTTTGTCCTGAATGTGTACACACTGTCCCTGGGATACTAGATCAATATTTATGTACATATACATATGCACGTATATATGTAAGTGTGTGTATGAATATACACATGTTCCTTTTTCACAGTGCATGATTTTATGCTGCTGCTCTTAATCCTTAACTCTCTATATAAAGACTAGTAAACTATTTGCTGACCACATGTAAACAGAACTGGTTGTTATATTGGTGACTCTAGTGGGACATTAGATATCTCGACTACATCCTGTTGTATTCCCATAAAGCTTAACTACATCAATTACTGTTATACTTCAGCCTGGACTTCCCCTTCCTGCATGTTACTATGGTCACATTGTCTGGTTTTAAGAAGGGCCAGAGAATAAAAAGGGCACTTTCTGACTACATCATCTATTTATTCATTCATAAATTTCCCCAATTTTTTTTTTTAAATAGGTAGAAATGTTAATCACAAGGGAAATGATCTCAGTGTGTACTTTCCACGTAGCCTCAATTATCCTTTGTTATTTTAGTTAATAGAAATCCTTCTTTAACTACAGAACACTGACTGTGGGACGGGAGATAACTTAGAGTGGATATACTAGTTTTGGGAACTGTCAGTGTTGTAGTTTCAGTAAGTCACACCTGTCCAATAAGGAGAGCCCTTCCCTGAAATGGGCGTGGTCAGCACAGCAGAGTGGGCCGGGTCTGAGATGAAGTCAACCTTAAGATGAGTGAGAGCTTGAGTTGAGCAGCAGAATGCACCGGGAGGGGTTTAGTGTTAAGTCCTCAGCGGGACAAATATAGCCACAGTGAATCCAGCAGGAGGGGTTGTTAGCTGATCCGGAGCCCCGACCGCACGGCGCATGGAGGGACTCTGAGCCTCGCTCTGAGCCTCGCTCTGCCTCTCCGAGAGCTGCCGGTTGACTCACAGCTCTGCCCGCGAGAAGTGAACCCACTCAGTTGCTCCAGCTGCTCTGCGATGTGGAGCAATCGGGGAAGTTGTTAGAGGCTGTGATGAGTTGTCTTGTCTGCGGCTCGTTCTCCAGCTGAGTCATCCTGAAGCTGCGTCCTTGTTACATGTGTACAGCCATGAAGTTTAACCAGTGCACGCTGCAGGACGTCCCTGGGACCCGCGAGAACAAAGTGTGGAAATGGTGAGAGGACGACTTGCATCTTCCTTGTCTCTGTGATTATTCAGTGTGGACGGCCACATGTCCACAGAGCCTCACTGCACTGAACTAATGGCTCAGCAGTATGGACCTGATGTCACATCAGAGGCAGTAGAGACACAGTAGAGACTTCTTTTTGACTTTTTGGTTGTTTTGTCTTGAGGGTGCAGGTCGGACTGATGTGATGTCACGGTTTAGTTGTCAGATCAAGGTTCGGTCGCGACCTGTCAAGTGGGAGTCGTGTTTGTGTGTCAGCGCAGGCTGGCTGCTGCGACAGCACGGCCCCCGTGGGTTGTCCACAGCGGGGCTTGTTGAACGACAGGGAAGGGTCGGGGTGTGTCAGCGGGTGCTTTGAGGTGGTCGGAGGAGAAACCGCTCATGAATAGATCACAGCTCGTCGCCGCTTCACATGCTAATGAGTTGTCGCTTTGTGTCCGGTACTTGCATTTGAAACCAGGCCTGCACCGCTTCTGTTTTTCTATTTGTACTATTTGTTTCATCATACAGTAACAGACGCAGTGGCCCACACAATACACTGCAATCTGATATTAGTAATTACTGCCTCTGTAAATACTCTGTGGCGGGTTCAAGGCTTTAATTTGAGTTTTTTTACTTTGATACTTGAACAGGATATGTTCTAGTAATGCTTCTTATGTTATTTGTGGGAAGTAAAAAGTTTTTGTTTTGTGTATCACTGGTCACAAAATGTTCTTGTTTTTCACCAAACATTCCAGCAGCTGAGTTGTGTGTGACGTGTCGTCCTGGCAGGTTCGACAGGTGGGAGAAAAGCAGAATGACTTCCTGATGTCTGTCACTGTGATTGCTGCCTTTTCATGACTGATCATTCTGTCTGATCCTTTTCATTTGAATTTTGGACTGAAACAGTGGTAGATAGTGGAGCACATGTCTGAGAAGAGATATCAGAGCCCACAGAAATACTGTGGCAAGGGGGGGGATGCACGAGCAGAGGTGGAGGGGAACTAAAGCTGAATGAATCTCGTGTGGGAACAATAAACGGATGTTCTTTCATGCCTGCAAGCCTCTCGAGAATAAGGTTGGCAAGACTTATTCAGACAGCAAAACAAGGTGACACAGAAGAGAAAATAACACTGACCAGCCAGTCTTCCCGTAAGTTCACTGTCGGTATAACGTGAGAGCCATGCGCGTGTGTTTTGTGTGTAAAAACTCGGTTTGGGCAAAGTTTGATTTGTTTTCTGACACATTTCTCTGGAGTTGTTTGTTCCTTTGTGAGCAGAGGCGAGCGAGGAGTCGCCTCCGCGGTCTCTCGCTCAGCCTCGGCGACGTCCTCTGATCGGTGCAGCTCTTTGTAACTCCGCCTGAAAGTGGCGATCTCCACACGTGATGGGCGTAAACATGTCGCCGTGTGATGGCGAGCAGAGCTGATGAAGTGCAGCGCTGAGAGAGTTTGTGTGCGTGGGCTGCCCGTGTCGGTGAAACCCTGCATGTTTCCCTCAGTTTGTTCCCATGTTTTGATGTAAAAAGAGAGGTTTTATTCAAATGTAGCAGGAGCAGTAATGTAGTGCTGCACTGGGAGGTTTTATAACATGTAGAATGACGTTTTCTTGTTTTTTTTGTTTTTTTAGGGTAGTTTAATCTAATGTTCTCTAAATCATTCATCACTATCGGTCCATTATGTGACAAGCATGCAGTTGGTTCGCAAATGCTGACATTTAGCCAATACAAAAATGTGTGAAATGTTAGCTAATGTCCTCATGTATGCTCCGTTCCAGCACGAGAAGACTGACACTGTTGAATAACCCCAGACTTGGACCTCTTGACTGATTCCAGTTCTAACTTGTGGATTAGTTTCAGCCCCGGGGAGTTCAGAGTCTCATGCCTACCGTTTAGTTCATGTATGTTAAGGCTGTGTGGCTCTTGTCCTGCCTGCCAGCTGAGATTCAGAGAGATTTTATCCCTCTTTGTTTTTTATTTATTTAATTCAATTCAATTTAATTTATATAGCGCCATATCATAACAAAGTGATCTCAGGGCACTCAATCGCATGGAGCCGGTCGAGACCAACTTCCACACACACAAAGACCCAACGTTCCCACTATGAGCAGCACTAGGCCACAATGACAAGGAAAAACAGGTAGAAACCTTGAGTTTCCTCGATTTATGTCTTCTCTCTCAAAAACACCACTGCCACACTTTTATCCGGTCTATTTCTGAACGCTGTGCTCATCGTATCCCTGAGTCACCGCGAGGGGTTGAGTTAGGGTGACGGCCCTGCGGACGACACATCAGCAGTCAGCAGTATCTGGCAACAGACTCGGTGACTAATTGGATAAGTACTGAGCGGCCCTGGTTACGGCGAACAGTAGGATGCTTCAGATAGTAAACAGATGTTACGTCAGCCTGTGTGACCGTTGACCCTCTCTCTGTGTGTTCAGGCACATCCAGGACCCCGCCAGCCAGAGACTCACATGGAACAAGCCGCCAAAAAGTGTCCTTGTCATCAAGAAGATACGAGATGCCAGTCTGCTCGAGCCTTTCAAAGAGCTCTGCATATTCCTCACCGAGGTAAGACCGCCTGTCCACCGACACCGCGCCGGGACGGCCTTGGACCAGTGAACATAACGGCTACACCGAAGTGTTTGCTGGTGGGAAGCTGGTGAGGGATCAATGTGAAACCCCTGAAATAAAACCTTTCCATTAGTGTCGTAATGAGGCCTAAGTTTTAGTTTTCACGTGGCTGCACCTCCTCAACACTTACTCACAATAAAACTGTATTTCTTTGCATATTCATGCTCCGAAGATTTTGTTATTGTGGCTGCGCGACACTCGGGTGCCACCACGAGGGGGCAGTTATTATATCTACACAGGAATCGGTGAACAATATGGGCCTCTTGTTAGCACAGGTTTGTTTCTGTGGGCTCTTGCTGATCTTGTGTGGGTTTTTTTTGTGTGTTGTAGGTGAAAAACATGATTGTTTATGTGGAAAACAAAGTTCTGGAGGACCCCGCCATTTCAGGCGATGAAAACTTCGGGGCCATTACGAAGAAATTCTGCACTTTCAGAGAAGGTGACGAAACCGGCCATTCGCCTTTCGCTGTGATTGTTTTGACGCCGTGCGTGAGAAAATCAGCCGGGATCTTAAATGAGAGATTTCAAAGGTTTGTTGTCTTTATATTTCTCAGATCTCGATGACATCTCCAACCGCATAGACTTCATCATCTGTCTTGGTGGAGATGGAACTTTGCTGTATGCATCTTCGCTCTTCCAGGTATTCAGGAGCCGTCACTTTAACAAACAGCCTTTGGAGGGTTTTCACATTTGCTGGTATGATAATCCCTGTCTTTCCTCGCAGGAGAGCGTTCCACCAGTTATGGCCTTCCACCTGGGCTCCCTGGGCTTCTTGACGCCTTTCAAATTTGACACCTACCAGTCTCAGGTCAACCAAATTATTGAAGGTACTGAATGTTCTCGCCTGTCGGCCTCGTTTTTATTTTCTACAGCAGAAACACTGTTTGTGCAGGTTTCATTTACAAAAGGACCTTCATGTATTTGCACACGTTGTGTTTTTAGGTAATGCTGCCATCGTCCTGCGAAGTCGCTTGAAAGTGCGTGTGCTTAAAGAGAACTGGGAGAAGAAGGCCAGAGTGGACGACAAGGCCATCATCCTGATTAACGGGGACATCGATAGTAGCCGGAAAGCCGTGCAGTATCAGGTACTACCTGCACCGTAAACTAGTTCTTTGGTATCACGAGTTTGGTATCAAGAACTTTCTTTTTCAGCTGGTTGTGAACGATTGTTCTGTTCATCAGGTCACGTTGAGTCATTTACACGCCAGCCCTGGTAGATGATTGGCTCTGCTTCTCCTAAATTATAGCAAACACACACAAAACGTTTTTAAAATGGTAGCAGCCAATAGTGAGATCGTGCTAAGGATCAATTAGCTGCAGGATGCAGTTCCACTGCAGCCTCACAGCACGCTGTAAATAATAATAATAACTTCATATGTATAGTCATACATGAAATGCAGCTCAGAGGGCTTCACGCCATTTTATTAGAAACAAAACTAAATAAAACCATACAAAAAATAAAGATTGTTTAAAAAAACAGTAGTAGAAAGAGACATAAACTACATGGCTGCCTGAATAAGAAGAAATAAATGGACGACAACACACAATGTGCTCTGTTTTCCTGGTCTTTGTTAAAAGTCTGCCGGTTCTTTACAGCTCGTCCATGTCGTGTCACCATCACGTCTTCAGCCTGCTGCCCGTGGGCTGTCACCCCGTTGTTAAACAGCCACATGAGCAAACCCTGCCATCAGCTCCAGAAATGTAGCTCTGACTGCACTCGTGAGGTTAATAGTCTGTGACAAATCTTTTTACTTGCACTAATCCCACAATGGGGAGTGCGTGTTATCTAATGTAGACCAGGTGTGGGTGACGTTGGTGGCGGGCGTTTATGGCAAACTGGAAAATGTCAACGCGTGAATGCGTATTCCCTCCGTGCGTTTCAGGTGCTGAACGAGGTGGTGGTGGACAGAGGTCCCTCGTCCTATCTCTCCAATGTTGACCTCTTCCTGGATGGACACCTCATCACCACAGTGCAGGGAGATGGTGAGTGTGCAGACAGCCGGTCCTGATGTAAAGGCTTAACATGGGATCAGTGTAGTTTGCACTGTACCACCAGCATGTCAACAAGTCCACAGTCAGAGTGCTGACACACAAATCCGACCTGTGTTTTATGTTGATACGGCCGAGCCAAGCATGAAGTGGTATTTAACCAACTCTGAGTCAAATCTTTCTGGCAGCCCCAACAAGACTGTGGAGAGGGCAAAGTTCGGTCTCTGCACGTCTGGCAGGACTTCGTCTACCAGCCAGCAGCGTACTTTGGACAGACGTCTCAATACCTCACTGTTGCTGTGTTAGAGAGGGCATTCGTTCAAAATACAATATAGATCCTGAACACTTTTTATTAAAAGGATATAAAAGATTTTAACATATGAGAACGGTCACCAGCAGTCCAACGTTTGAACAGGAGTCGTCGAGATCGTGTCATGTCCTCGAGGTCGTGAGGTTCACGCAGCTTAACAATTACACAAAACATTGCAAATGTAATCAAAACTGCATGTAACAAATTAACTGGCACGGTGTGTTTAAGCTGCTGAAGTAAAATATACACCAATGATTTAATGGCCCTGTCGCCCAAGTTAAGGTGCACGCTCAACACCAGAGCATTAGTGTTACTTTAAAGATGTGGTTCACTAGTGTGATGTATTTTTCAACTATTTCATTCAACCTTTATTTAAAATGAGTGCTAAAACAATTACTCGATTAAGTACGCCTCTGGTGAGCAATGAATAGTTTAAGTAAATTATCACGCAAAATGACAAATGTTTTCTTCCAGCTTTCCTCTGTTTTTATATAAACGTTCTGATATTTTACAGACAAAACAATGAATGGGAATGATGATGAAAATAATTGTGTGTTGCAGCCTAAAAAGTCTAAATAGTCCCCAAATTGTTCCTAATAAATTTATTGAGAATAAAACACAAGCTAACACACAATTTGTCTTTTGTGCCACTTTGAAGTTTTGAAGTAAGTTGACATTTGATGATGCTTTTATTGTGAAGGAAGTGGCTGTAGGAGGAAGTTAGCCCGTCTCCTACTGAGGTACAGTGTTTGTGTCTCAGGTGTCCCACCATGTCTTAATTCCCTCTGTGCCCCCTCAGGTGTGATCGTATCGACACCTACAGGAAGTACGGCGTACGCAGTGGCGGCAGGAGCGTCCATGATCCATCCCAACGTCCCCGCCATCATGATCACCCCCATCTGCCCACACTCGCTCTCCTTCAGACCCATCGTTGTGCCTGCCGGGGTGGAGCTCAAGGTATTTACACGGCCTGCCTGAGTCTTTCAAGGAGATGGTTTGGTTTGCACAAAGATCCTACACGTAGGATTTACAATATTTTAATAATAATAATGATAATTGTGTATGTTTGTCTGTAGTCTGTGGTTGTTTTAGCCAACAAGAGCTAGTTAGCTACTAGCAGTTGTTGAGTCTGCTGGGAGGCTGGAGGCATGTGATTGGCTGGAAGGTGATGAGGTGGAGATTGGTGACATTTAAATTGAAAAGTAATGAAATAGCATTTCATGTAAATAAATGAATGGATTCATTTGTTGTTCTGGTCTCTACAGAAAGAAAATCCGATCTGATACACCAGTAAACTACCGACGTTTGTGTGTTAGTACAAGTATGCAGCATTAATGTGAAATAAAGCTTTTCATTAATACTTTGAGAGTATTACAGGCAGAAACCCAACATGATTTAAAAAAAGGACCAACACTTTATGTTAGGGGTGAATGAAACTGTTACACTTCTGTAAAAGTTTGGGATTTAAGCAAAAAACTTTATTCTCAATCGTAGAAACACAAAAGGACCTGTGTTGTAGAATGACACATACCTTGATAACCCTGCTCTTTCTGTGACTTTGTTACATTGCTTGCTTGTCGTTTTTCAGATAATGCTGTCTCGGGATGCCAGAAACACAGCCTGGGTGTCATTCGATGGACGAAAGAGACAAGAGATCTGCCACGGAGACAGGTTAGTCCACATACCGACCACGGAGACGGTACGAGTGAAGCAGAGCAGCAGACTCTAATGAATAATAGGTTTAAGTCCGGCAGCAGCTGCTTCAACACTCTCAGGCTTTGTTATGTAACCTTATCAACCTCTCTAATGGGCTCGTGGCCAGGAGTATCTCGTGTGCCAGATCCAGCTTCTTCCATAGTGCAACTTATTCAGAGATAATCACCTTCCTGGTTCCTGAAATTGAAGCGTGCTGAAACAAATACCCAGTGTTGCTTCAGGAGGAAGCCGAGTTACTGCATCTGATGTCAACACCTCCTCTTTTGTTCTTGTCATTGCAAAAACCTGTGCTTTTCTTTTGCTCTCTGCCTTCTCTCTTTGTGATTTAAGACCTTTTCTGGGTTTTTTCATCCCTGTCCAGCATTACCATCACAACTTCCTGCTTCCCTGTTCCCTCCATCTGTTTCCGGGACCCGGTCAACGACTGGTTTGAGAGCCTGGCTCAGTGTTTACACTGGAACGTGAGGAAGAAGCAGAACTACCTCAGCTCAGAGGACGAAGAGTTCTGAAGGCCGTTTCCAAGATCTTCAAGGTCTCCAGGACTCCCAGGTCTCGGTTTTAGCTTGACCACTCTCTGTGCCGTTTAGTTTTTAGGTTTTTTTAATGGATGGAAGGTCTCACCAAACTCCAAAAAAAAAGTCTGTCATAACAATGTTGCCTTTCATATGTATTAAAATGATTCCATCACAAGTATCGGGCCAAACAGAAGTTCTGCTGTGGTCCTCCAAGTCTGGTGGAATAAATGTGTGGGAACAAACTATGAAACCCCAAAGTGTCCGTCTTTGGCTGTTTTAGCCAACAAGAGCTAGTTAGCTAGCTGTTAGCTACTGGAGGCATGTGATTGGCTGAAAGGTGAGGAGGCAGGGAGACTGGTAACAGCTCCACTCCTGAAAAGTGACGTTTCGACATAAAAACTAACTTTTGAGAAAAACATAATGAAATAGCATTTCATATCATTTAGTTCAGTTTCTGTGATTTGGACGCTTTGGGGCTCCATAGAAACTCACACACACTACTCAGAGAACACTTGTTACACACAAGTAACCTACCTAAGTTTGTATGTTGGAGGTATGCAGCATTCATGAGGAGTCTAAAATGTTCCTGAAGATACTATGTTCTAATGTGTAAGCATGTTACAATGGTGGATTTTTAAATGGAGCTTGGCCCAACTATTGGTCCAGGATTGCCCCGTGTGTTTTCTTTCTGTATGCTGTGAAAACTGGCCTTCTGAAGTCAAAATGCAGTTTGTAGAGAATCATTTTATCTAGTAATCAGAAGGAAATGCAAGGCGTACAATGGTCCTGGACTGAAACACACTAGGTCAGTTGTGGATAGCAGTTATTGCAATACTCTTGATTGGGTGTTATCAGGTCTGTTCGAGCACTTTTTAGATGGCAGGGACACATCTACCTAATAAACTCAGTAGAGGTAAAGGCCGAGTTGCACTTATCTGGAAAAAAAAACCCCAAAACAATCTGTTAAATCCAACTTTCTCATGTAATGTCATCAATGAATGACATGTTTCACACGATTCTCCGGGTGCACCCGGGGGAACGGCAACAGCGGCCCAACTGTACGGACTGTGCCTTAAACACTGGTATCATTAATGTATAGAAATGTTGTTCTTCGAGGTTTACATCATGGAGATTTTCTTTAATCACTTGCACACGTCTGTGATTTGTGCATTTTCATCGTCACCGCATGTCGACCGTTGTCTTGGCTGTGTCCGCAGCACACGATGCCGCTTGATTGAATAATCGAACCGTGTATTATGTTCCATAGCGTCTCTGTTCTGTAGAAGATAACAAGAACGTGAGGAGGTGAAATTCATTCCTGGCAGAGAGACAACAGTTCAGAGGTCATCAGCGTCTTTTTAAAATGTCTGGTTTTTAAAATGTCCTCTAAGCCATAGCTGAACTCTGTAGGTGTGTGGGCTGTGGGCGATTTTAATGATCTGTGTGAATATGTTGAGGAATTGAATAATTTCAGATTTTGGTGCATCCCTTCTCATTCATTTGCTACAAGTCTGTGACTGCGCAGTCTTGGCAGGAATACTTTAAAAAGGTGGCTTACCTTAAATATGATGTCTAGATGTTAATATATACATTGTGAATTGGTTCAAGAAACCGTGTCTGGGTGAAAAGAACAGCGGCGTCACCTGTTGTAACTCTGAAGTGGGCCACCCGAGCTCCTAAAGGCAATCATTCCTTTAACTGTGTGTGTGTGTGTGTGTGTGTGTGTGTGATGCTTGAATACGATGTATTTTGTAAAGTCTATATGTTTATTAACCAGTTTACAATGTATCATTGCTGAAAATAAATCTATTTGGTACTTTTTTACATTAACAAGTTCTTCAGGTGTTAATTCTTTTTGTTGATGAAGAAAGGTTTCCGCAGCTCTGAGTCTCTAACTTTAACACTTTTGATCAGAAGTACTTGTAGTACGGTGGAAGTAAAGTGAAGTACTTGTAGATTCAGACACTTATTCAAAAACACATTCCAGGACAACTTGAATTGTAATAAAATTCTTTAGTGTCGAAACACAGTAAACCCCAGTTCTACATAAAGCCCAGGCTTCGACTTCTCTTTTCTAAGAATTGTCAACTCTTGTCTTAAAAGTGCTTTTCACTTTTGTAACTCTGATTTTTGTATCCGTACGTTTGTTAACGTTTCTAATATGAACCCTGTTTTTTTGTTTTCCAGAGCACTTTAATAAACAGAACATTTAAACAGGAAATGTGTCTCCGCTTGTTTGATCGACGTGCTTCACTCCTGAAACCAGGCCTCGGGTTCGTGTTTGCCATAAATCTTGGGAATGTGCTGAAAGTCATGCAAATTGTCAGCAACATCCACTAAGTTGAGTAACAAAATCTAGAAGTCACCAGGATGTAACTCCAGTTCTATGAGTGTGTGCATCGGGACGCCTGGGATAGAATCTGAGTCACGACAACTTCCCTGTTCACACAAGTCAAAACATCAATAAAGTTTTGATGTTTTATTAAGAACCTTGAATGAAAAAACACTTAAGTGCATTAAAGTGCGGCAGAAAGTTAAGTACAAAATATTACAGTGTTGCCCAGAGAAATAGTTCAGACAATGCAGATCACAAGATTAAAGTTATGTATAGTTATACATATATTGTACAATTGTGTATAAAAGCCAAACTAAAAAGTCAGTCGACGTAATAAAGGAAACAAAAAAAAAAGAAATTTTAAGGATAAACGCTCCTAAAAGATAAAAGTTATCTTTGGCGTCTACATATAGAGCCTACAAACACTAATGGATTTTGGCATTACAGTAAACATGTAAATGAAAAACCATCATGAATCCAATCTTTAAAGGCATTTGATGTGGTTTCATACAAAAACGCTTCAGTGCAGTTGATTTGTGGCGCTTTACATCCTGCAGATAGGCACACTGACAAAGACGTGTTAGCCAAAAGAAATTCTCTACAGTAAACGGCACATTAGGCCAAAGAAACCTCACGGATCATTTTGGTGGAGGTTAATGGTAAAACACAAAGATGAGCTCCATGGTCAGCACCACTGTGCTTCTGAACGTTAGGCTGGGTTCAGCTGCGTCCTTGGTCCACACCCATCCGTTGTTTTATCACTTGCTGGGTGCAAACACTGCGGGGGGGAAAACGTGCAGTTAACAGAAACATTTTGGTGTTCTGCTGCTTTCTAGCCAACACAAACACACCTAAGGTCAAGTTTCTGAGAACTGGGGGCGTGACGTGAAGACAAAATAAAGAGGGGAACAGGTCAGGATACATCAAAATCTGCGATGGGACCGATGAGTAAATATTCACACAGTTTAGCGTTTGTTTTGTCTTTGTGATAACCAGAAAAAAAAAACTAAAAGCAGCGACAGACTTTATACTCACTCCTCTCCCTCAGGCCTTGACCGAAGTTGTGCACCAGTCTGATGAGGCCCCAGAATAAAACCACTTTAATCACCAGAGAAATCAACGCTCCAGTGACGGCGGCTGCCTCCAGGGTGTACGTGCCGTCCGGGAACCACTTCATTCCCACCTGCAATCGAAGCAAGCCACCGTTTTCCTTTCTGAACGCACACCAAGTGACACACGTGCACAGTCTCATATCGCAGGGACCTGCACCTGAATGAACTGTGCTTTGGGGAAGTGGATGTTCAAATGTCTCTTACATGAAAACACTGAAACGCTGCTCA
This sequence comes from Nannoperca australis, assembly GCA_036023655.1. Taxonomy (NCBI): domain Eukaryota; kingdom Metazoa; phylum Chordata; class Actinopteri; order Centrarchiformes; family Percichthyidae; genus Nannoperca; species Nannoperca australis. Next base: position 111,233 of record JAVQJD010091304.1, read on the forward strand.
CGTTGCCCGTTTCACATTTTTGTAGTAATAGTACCATGTACATAAATTCAAGTACTGTACTTTATAGTGGTGTAACAATTCGGATCAAATCACGGATCACAGAAGATCTTTTGGATAAAAAAAAAAAAAAGTAGTGAGACAGAACTGTTTCCTTAAAGACCTTAAAGTAAATTATCAAATCAACCTTCAGCGCTTCAGAATAAAACACAGCACTCATCAAGATTTAGGGAATTGGTGGGGGTTGGGGGATCCATACAGATCACGGACCAACTGATCTGTTACACCACTAGTACTTAAGTACAAATTTGAGGTACTTGTACTTTACTTGTGTATTTCCAGTATGTCTTTATTTCAGAGGAAATTATTGTACTTTCTCCGCCCCATTTATCTGACATGTTACTAGTTACTTTGCTGATTAAGCTCAAAGTACTTCTGATAATATTTGATACCACTCATGTCAGCACGAACCAGATAAAAGACATAAAATAGTATAGTATACACCATCCTGCTGCTGTAAATGCTCACCAAAATCAGCAAACGTGTGTTAATCCTCGGCTGAAAATAGTCCCCAACATTCACTCCTATTCACTCCTGTTTGAGTAAAACTACAGTACTCAGCTCATTTAATTGTCTGTGTTTTGGGGGAAAAAAACTCTTGAAATGAACAAATGTCCTGAAAAATGTCCTTTTCAGATTGATCTCTGCAGCACAAACAACCACTAGTCTGTAAAAGTCCACTGCACGAAGCATCCTGGGTTCCTACAGATTCAGAGATATGGAAAACTCACCGTGTACATCAGATAAACAAAGAAGGCGAGTTGAGGAAGGTTCTGCACCATGAAGACCCAAACCAACACCTTGGCTTCCTTTACAACCTGAAAAGCAACAAGTAGTTACAACCAGTTAACCACCTCTCGGCTGTTTGGAATTCATCCTGTGTGAGTTTTACAGGACGAGGACGCACCGCAACGGCCCCGACAGCGGCGGTCACGCAGGCCCACCCCACTCCGACGCCCAGGACGATGCTGTTGGGAGCAGACATGGACGAGTCCGACGTCGTGATCAGGATGCACAGACACAACTGAAACACAGCAACGAGGCCAGCAGCTCAGTCTGAGAAATAAATAAATAATTAATAAAAACCACACACAGTCTTTTTTGTAGGCTCCACAGGAGTTGTTGTTCTCATCGTCATCAGTATTTTTACTTTCTCTGGTTCAAAAATGAATTCATACCAGCAGGTCCAGACATGTTGATGCACTTCAAAGTATTTAAAGGACACATTGGAAACAATCACATGAAGGGAACTACAAACCAGAGATTGATTAATTGATTAATAATTTCAGTGTCGGGTGATGCAGGAATGACATTTTTGTTGGCCGACCTGGAAGTTGGATTTTGGATTATTGCAGAAAATAAACTCTGTGGCAAACAAACATTTGTGATACTTACATGTTTTGTTCAGCAAGATACTCTTCACAAATCTTCACTTTGATTATTTCTGAAGCGTAAACGCAGTCGCCAGGAGTCACAAGCTAACGTTAGACTATAAACCTACTACATCACGGTCGCACGACTTGCAAGTCACCACCACTAAGTTTCCGACTCCACGCGCTTACCTCTTCCACAAAAGCCTTTCAGAAAGTTTGAGTCAGAATAACACAAGAGCGCTTGTTATCAACCACATTTTTTAAGTATTGAGTATTTACTGATGTATATTATGCTGTAGAATAACCACAGCCATCGAAACAAAAACCCATTAAAGAAACCCACTGACTTCCAGACGAAGGAACCGGAAGTGCAGACATGTCTCATTTGGCTTTAAGGCTCCTTCCTGCAGCACTCTATGAACACACATTTCGTGCAAAGTCAACTACATTTCTGTCAACCAGGAGTGAAAAGCAAAGAAATCATCAACAGAATCATCACACACTGCACACTGCACGTGTACCTGAGCCTGGAGGTCAAAGGTCACCATGGAGAAGCAGAGGTTGAGCAAGAAGTACTGCTCCTGGAGGCGCGCCAGGGCGCCGCCCACGCGGAACGCCATCATGTTGGGCCTCTGGATGAGCAGCGCGGTGCAGAAGAGATAGATCACGCCCAGACACATGATGCACACAAACCGAACCTGCGACGAAAAGAAAATTCACGCTTTATTGTACAGCAACTCAGGGTTAACACAACCTTCATACATTCACCTGATTATGGCGCTCGATTTATTACAATTCATCCTGAGAGGGACAGGATGTGCACATTAAACATCAGGTCATTGCATTCACTTAAAATAACGAACGTCAGCCTCATGGCGGTGCCAGAGGGAATTAAGATTAGGATTCATCCTCTGGAGATCATGAATGTTTGAACAAGATTTTGCACCAATCCAACTGGTAGATGGTTGCATATGTTACTAGATAAGGAAGAAGTCAGGGGCCAAAGTCAGTAGGATTCATCCTCTGGAGATCGTGAATGTCATCGTTTCATGGCAATCTACCCGAAAGTTGTGGGGATCTTTCAGTGTGAGGCAAAGTAATAGACTTTGTTATGTGCATAGTGCTCCTGCAGGTGTAATATTATTCAGGGGAGGGGTCGGTTAATGGTTAATGTAGAGGCTACAGGCCACTGATCAGCGAGCCTTTGAATAAACAGGAGAAACTTACCAGTGATGCAGCAGCTAGTACATTTAAACAGCTTCAGCGTATCATTATTTTAACCACAAGAAACTACATAGAAATGTTTTATTATCTCACAGTTTCCCATCATGTAGATGATTTATCCTCAGCAAACATCAGCCGGCATCCCTTCAGAGATTAACTTCCATATTCACTCCAACCACAGACACGTCTGCAATATGTTCACAACTAGATGCGACTGAAACGTACGACAATAGTGACACCAACTGGTGGAAGGAAGGATAAAAGCCATGGGATCTACTGTTGTTAAAGGGAGAGCAGCAGCTGGTATGAATCCTGCCGTCGGTGGGGTCAGTGGGAGTCAGTGGGAGTCAGTGGGGTCAGTGGGAGTCAGTGGGAGTCAGTGGGAGTC